>JABUQX010024646.1:20000-40657 GCA_015478945.1 Trachelipus rathkii | reverse complement strand
AGATACTAAAAACTTTTATATATCTATTTTTATTGTTTCTTTATATATACATTATTTACTATTATGTTTTATATATTTACTAAAAATTTTATTATCCTTTTATGTTTATAACTTAATAATAAATTTATGTCACGTTTAATTTTACTAATACTCATGATATTAAAAAGCAGTAAATCTAGTAAGATCTCACATGAGAATATCTAATCTATTAGATACTTAAACCATTACCATTACTATACTGCACACTATCTCATATATGATCTATTGATCTAATGAATCGTCTATATAATTTATGATATTATATATATATAATATTATACAAAAACTATATATTAAATTTATTTTTGTATATCGATTTCTCTATTTACAACTTTTCAGTATATTATAGATTTTACATACAAATAATAATATATAAATTATATTTACTATGATATATAATATATTAAATTAAATATATAAACTTATAAATATAAATAAATTAATATATTAATATTGCTCAATATATATATGATATACTAATACCCTTAACTATAAGTAAAATTCAGTAAAAAGTACTCACAGTTAAAATCTACATATATATCTTATGCTACCTCATACAATTACTACACTTACATATATATATATACCCTAAATTAGCCTGATCTAATTATAGATATATGACTATTGATCATATTAGTATATTATTAACAATATATTAATATTGATTACTCTAATATATAATTATCTTTGTATTAATTAAATATACATATAATAATAAAATAAAAAAGCTCATAAAATAAACTTTTATTTATTTTAATGGTTTATATGTTCTTTAAATTTAATGTTAAGTTGACTAATAAATATATAATGATAGTGTGTTTATTATATATTATTTGATTATATAATTCTATTATATTTAATATTTTTTTATATTAATATTATAAAAATAATAAATTATATTCTTTTCTCATCCATCTTTATATAAACTTATTAAAATAATAAATAATATTTTAGTATTATTTATTATCTATACCTTAAAGTAGGGCTTCTATTAGTGCTAGAGAATGTAATCCAGAGCATCCCCAGCCTCTCTAGCCTCACGACCCTTCTAATCTATGATCTATTGATCTATTGGATCTATTGATCTATTGGTATCTAATAAGTTATATTATATTATTGAATAATATAGTATAACATTAAAAAATCACATTTTACTATTATTTAGTAATTTTTATTAGTTTATGTTTCTATTATATTAACTTATATATTTACGTTTTTACTAAAATAAATATTATATCGTTTATTATTATTATTATAACAATATATATTAAACTTATTTTGTGATAAATTACATACTTAAAGCAGTTAAAATCAGCCCTTATAAAAGTATAATCTCCAGTAAATATCATATACCTTAGCTCATCTATATAATTAAATATATATATATAAATACTTATCATTACTCGTATCCCTTCTGTCCAATCATATATTAGATCTATTGATCTATTGTCTATTTAGAATATCTTAATATGATAATTCAATAAGTCTAATATTTATATATATAACTAATTAAATATACATAAATAAAGACTTTTAATATTAATTATATATATTAATTTAATTATTATTAGTATTTCACTATATTATATAATAAAACATTATTGAGCTTAAATATATATATATATATTTAAATATAAAATAAAATATTATATATATTATATCATTATATTGTAGTATGCATCGTGTGCACCTCCATTTGCCACTCCGTGTGTTATGACCCTATACAAATAACTATTCTAGAATATTGTGATCATATAGACATGATGAGAAACTCAAGGATTATTATCACCTTTCTCTATAAGGTATCCCTCATGCAGAAGAGTAAAAATGATCATAACGATACCTTGAGTGTTAGGCTAGTGCAACAAATACCTTTGTTATTTGACGAGTGAACAATGAAACTCGGTATGCAGTCACTTCTTAGAATGTGTAACCCTCTATTCTCACAAGAGAGGTTAAACAGATCTGAGGAGGAAAGCCCATTGGGGTTACATAACCCTCCAAAAAATCACTGGTGAAATATACCTCTGAAGATAGAAGCGAATGAAAATAATTGGCTCTAAGAGCCAGCTCCTTGCCCTGGGATTGTCATCTTAGTGTGTCCAACTCGAAGGTAAGTCCATGTATACCGAGAGCTATACGTCCAGTATAGCGAGTTGTATGACGCCACCAAACTCTTGAAATCAATATCTGTTAAGTAGTGCTGACAACTTGTGAGTATACAGCATTCATTATAGAATGTATCTTATGTGTAACGAGTTAATAATTGAACTTGTGAAAGGAGTCCCACCATTGGGGGACTGCTGGAATCTCCCAGAACTTAAATAAATATTGGACATATACCAACACTACAATAATAACTAGTCTTCATTAGTAATGTATTTTGCGTGTAGATGTAATCCTCGATTGTTAAAATGACCAGATGTAGACTCGCTCATGTTGGCTATAAGACTACTCAACCAATGAAATATTGAATAGTTATGTGATGTAAACAGACATTGGAGAGTTGATCACAGATCAATAATTAGATGATTTTGTTATCTTAACTCATACCGTAAGGTAAAAATAACCGTGTCGACCCCAGAGTCGTGTGGACTAGCCCCAAACCTTGATTTAAGAACTTTCTATACAAAAATAGAGTATAACTCGACGAAACTGCAGAAACAGCCTTCTTAGAAATGTATCTCTAGATTGATAACTCGTGTAAAGTAAATGACTAGCACGGTCTCACCCATTTAGGGTACTACCAACCTAAACCTGAATATACTCTCACGAGTAAGAGAAGTGCACTAGCAAAATCGGTATCCCACCAACCTTCTGACACACCTATCTTTAGATGCCACTCCGGGATAAAATAAAGACCCAGGGTGTTGCGTGACTGTACGCCACTCATTAATAATCCTATGACAAAAAATATTGACGATCTAGTAATCGACGGAAACTTTGGTCACTATAACAGTGCGTTTTTCTCTTAATATATGGTATTCATTAAAGGTCGTTAACTCTGATGTGTAGAAATGATCGAGGGTAACCACCTATTGATCGAAGGCGCAATATACTAAGCACTCTTTAATTCTGATAATAGTGATTAGATGTGTATTGATATCCTCTCGGCTATATTTACATAGCCTTATTGAGGATGTGTCAAACCCGAGATAATAAGGTTTTATAAATATTATGTTATCAGTACGTGAGCCCTCATTAGAAGATGTGACTTTACGCTCCAAACTTGGTCATTACTCTCGCTAGAGAATAGAATGAGAACATTAGTAAATAACAACTCTATCTTTACTATATGTATCTACTCTGTATTGGTATATAGTATCATCTGATAACAGAATATAGAACATAATTATTCTTTTTACTCTGTATATATAAATCCAAAGAAAAAATAAGAAAAAAAATTATGAGTAATTTTACCCAGATACTCACACAGCTCGTAAAAATCAATGTCACCATCTTTAACCGGGGACTCGTCCTGCGCGTAGGGATAGTTCCTATATTTTGGAGGGTGGTTAATCAGTTCTCTAATTCTCTATGAAATTTGACGTGATTTTAATCTCGATTCTTATATTTTGTAGTAATCTATAAATAGCTTCCCATTTCGAATGGTCTTCTGTGGTTATTTCAACTGCAAAAAAAATTATTTATTCACATATAGTACAGGAGTATAATAAGTAACACACAAAAGCGTTGGTTTATTCTAATTATTTTGTATGTCTATTTTGCGCTTATAACATGTAAATTTTCACTATTTTATGTTTTTTATTCATAATCTCTCCCAGCACACAGAAAATATCTTATTTATTTCGGAATGAGTTAATAGTATAGTTGAAGGATATACTATGAGACATTAATTTATGTTATTATATATAAATTTTTTTTGTTTATAGTGGTGTGAGTAAAAACGGTATATATGACCTACTTGTGTCACTTTTGCTGGATAAAATTTTACTTGTATATTTCAAAAGAGTGTATTACCCCATTATGCAGCCAGCAAAAAACCCTATGTAGATTCATATCTAATTAAACTAACCTACTTTAAACACTCGCTCAGAGGAGTATACTTCAGTAAGAATCAATAAAATCCAACCTACAGTATGTATATATGGATCCTGAAAGCTCTCTCGCTACTGCCATAGGCATTTGAACATCATAAAATAAATATGAAAATCTTATTATTCATAAATATATCGGTAAATATACGATACATAATAGATACATATAAATGAAAATAAAAAAAGATAATCTTTTTTGTTTTTTAAAATATAAAATACGAAATAAATAAAAATGGATAGATAAAACTGATTTTTAATAAATTCTTTTGTTAGTGTATTCTTTTTTATGTGCTGTTGCTATACGTTAGGTTTTTTTGTTGTTTGTATTTTCTCTCTAAGTATTGTTGTTGTTGTTGTTGTTGTTGTGCCTGTGTAGCTAATATCTTATAATTTCAATAACTTAATTAAATCTTATGGTTATAAAATGACACACTAACAGTTATCTATGCCGACACCTTATTTCACGAGAGACAGTAAATACCCTTCTTGAGAAAAAACTTTGTAAATTTGAATTTCTCGACCAATTGAGCATCAGCTTGAACATATTTGAAAATACACAATAAATACTATTACTCATTAACATCTCAAAAAATAGGGCCTCTCAACCTTCACTCACAATATATACTACTCAGGCAATATCTGTCACACTCTGTCTAGAACTACGATAACGTAATAAAACTATATAATTTAAGTTTATTTTATATAATGTTTCTCAATTTTACTTCTCTCAGCAGGAAAGTGTTGGCCGATATAGTCTCTCCCTATTAATCTCTACATCCTTGATTACTATGACGACAATACTCAACGCTGCACAAACAATATTTATTTATTTTATTTCATTATCTAGAATTAATTAATTAAGTTATGTTGATTAATTAAATTTATTTTTATAGCTTTCTTTATAAATCTTCGACCAATATACACAGACTATTTATATTATAGATAAAAATTTTTTTCTGATTAACTGATTTTCTCCATATATTATTGTCTTTGCTGCTACTTGCGGAGAAATACTTTTTTATTAAAATTTTATTATTATTTATCTCACAACTCTATTGAATCAACAGCAACGGTCAACAACAACAACAGACCTAACTTCGACACACTCACCCTACTACACACAACAACACTAATCACCTTACAAACACAACAAACTACAATAGCCATCACGAGCACATACTCACATTTAAACTAATATTAGAACACTTTACCTTAATACCTACATTATATGTGCCCAATAATATATGCCGTAGATAATCGAATGAATTGCGTAATGTTTGCTGTATATATAATAAAAAGTGAGTCTATTTCTGTGAGTGTGTGTGTTGGTTTGTGTATGTGTGCTCTAGATAATAATGAAAGGAGAGAAATAGAGGAATAGTGTTTGTCGAGAGTGATGAATGATTTGCCATTGAGAGTACGTGTTTGTGTGTGTGATGTACGTGTGTGATGTTTCATGTCTGTGTGAGTGTTAGTGTAGAGTTAGTTTGATTTGAATTTTTACAACTTGGCCTATATATAGATTAATTATGAATTCATGATATAATGAATTACCATCATTTTATATACTATTTATGATAAATTTGTAGATATATAATAAATATATACCCAACTCATGAGTTTATATTGCCACTGCTAAATATATTACCTTAAAATAATTCAAAACTATAGTTGATATTGAATTATTATAAATTAAATAAATAATAAATACATTTATATCATCGAAATATGAATTTGTATCTCTATGAGCCGGGTTATAAACAAAAAAATTCAACCTTCTCGCGTTTTTATACTTTATTAAGTGTTTAAGATTGTAAATCTATCAGATGTTCTCTAATAACACGCATTGAATCCTCGATCTTTGGTGATGTATTGATTCATGCAAAATATAAAACTATGTTTGAAAAATTTTAATATTTTTTCTGGCAACAAAAATAGTACGGCCCAAAAAAGCACAAGAGTAATAGATCTCTACGCCAGATAGGAACATATCGAGAATAAATAGAAAAATAATATTGTTTCAAATAAAAATAAAGTATTTCTGTTACTAATAGTATTACAATGTTATATTATCGTACATAATAATAACATTATAAATTGCTGATTATATTAGGACATATTTATTTGTCAATGAACGTGATATTCGTACCATCTTATATACAACATATTTTAATCTTTGAATCGGTATGATGATCTAATGTGACATTAAAGCCACAAAGTCCCGTACACACATGTCTAAACAACAAACACTAATGTGCCTGCATAAAAACATAGACTACGAAACTATCATGATATATTGGGAAGAAATTACAAGGAGCATTACTAACGCCTTTTAACAAACTGCTCCATCATGTTTATTAAACTACCCCAAAGAGATCCTCCGCAATATAAGCAGAAAATTCTTAAATTCTCTCTTGTTGTAATGTGGTATACCAAAAAGTTGTATCTTATAGATACCTCAATATCCTAAATAGGAAATACATTAGTATCTCAAGGTGTTAAGAATTCCTCCTAGATCCGAGTCCAAGTCCCCTTAATATCCACACGCCACAATAAAACCCTCCCCACCACACCCACTTCACACATGTCGATGATCTATCTCATGATTCTAGCACGTGATCTTAGATTCATTATTTATTGTTACTTGTATAACATAGTCTACAGATCTTTATATGGTATGGAGTATATAATAGTGTAAAATTTTTTATATATTTTTAATTATACTATTCATAAAACAAATGGGTAATATATAATTGGCATTATTATTCAACTTATATTATAATATAACAATATTATATATATACGTAAGAAAAATAAGTGTTACGAGAATTATATACATATCAACTCTTTATATTTAGAGAGTTAGGAAAAACACATAAAAGTATCAAAGAGAACAAATCACGATAATAACTAGCACATATAACAAATGCTTTCTGCTATGTTCTCGCCTCATCAACACGTAACTCTCGCACAATATCCACTTGATTGCATATTAGTCAAATCGTATCCAAGTAGATCAATATATAATGAATTCGCAGAATAAGCTGTTGATCTAATCAGAGGTATGGAAATGGGCACTCTAAGTGTTTTTAGAGACTATTGATTTTCAAGTCTGATTTTAAATCTAATTTTCGTTTTATTTCCATTCATCTGTGTAGATGTATACAATAGCATTATGAGACAAATAATATATATGTATACTTTTTTTTATAACTAACCAACTTCGAAAAGAGAGATATATGATTGTATTAGTTAAAACAAAATACGTTATATACAAGAACATATGTCTATATAACATCAAAATAAATAAATGTCTGTTAGATCTAAAATACACACATAAGGGAGTAATAGAGCGAAGAACAAAACATAAAATAATAGTAAAAGCTTATAGAGTCAATGCTAAACAAAATATGCACTTGATCCCATAATCAGAATAAAACCTTAAACGCGGTAGAACCTAAAACTATAGGATCTCAAATCATTAAATCCAAATAGAATACAGCGAGACAGGCGGTAATACCAACAACAGGGGAGTAATCTAACGATCGCACTACAGAACGTGGCCCTATGAGTTCACTCACTTTGTGGCAGTCTAGATATCTCAAGATTAATCATCAATTCGAGTGGTGTATTTCATTGATAACCTTCTTCTAAATACAGCCAAATTTTTTTAATTATAGAAACAATGAACAAAGTCAGGCGTATGTACCTTAAATTCTCAGTTAAAAACTTTAAAAAGTTATATAAAATACCCAAAACGTTTAAAATTCCAAAAACAATAATAACATATATTTATAGTTAAAAAAAGTTTAAATTGGATAGTACTAAGAAACCAAACCCCAAAAAAAAATAAAAAAAAAAGTTTCTTGAATCATTGCTATACAAAATATGACTTGAAATCAAACTTATATACGAGACGGTCCACAGAGAGGATTTCAAAACTTACGTTGCTATAAGTATCAAAGAAGAACGTATCATCTAGTTCATCAACGAATATTTTTCTCAAAGGAGCGAGTAGTCTTACTGGAGAGACATTGCAGGTTATTTCATTGTTTAATACATCTCAATGACATTTACAGTGAAACATTTACTTGTCCATAACAAAAGAGAATGTATTACACATAACCTATTAATCACATCAAAATTAAATATACATTACACGTTCCAATAGAACATTATAATGGAACTTAATCTGTCTATCGAGTATAAAAACCAAAATCTTATTAAAGCAAATTAAAATCTTTATAATTACTATATATTATCATATTAATATAAACTAAAATAAAAGAAGACAAAACAAAATAAATTAATATAACAAGATTTCAAATTCCTTCTTAAGGCAAATTTTGAAAGTGCTAATTACATCATATTTTTAACCCCTTTGCTTCATCTCTATTAGACAAAACTCTCAATAAACTTAACAAATCACCACTCAGCTCAGAGCAGTAAAGTGAACTTATCTCGAGATTACAGATATTGTGATGCCGCACTCAAGTTCTCTCTTTTTTTCAAATCGAGTATCTATACATATCACTGTTATTATACTGATATTTTATCTAGCTATTAAACCGAGTGATTAACATATATACACACAAAAAGAGTATTTTAAGCTATAAGAACCATACACATAACTAACTTATTTTTATCATACTGAGTGACACAACAGAACATAGAGATAAATAGGTGATTAAAGCAGAATACCAAACTATAATACAACACTATCTCTCTCGTGTATATGGCTAACATAATCAACATAATCACTCATCGAACATAGAGTACACATAGATCAATAGATCAATAGATTCAATATAACGACGATAATATCGAAGTCAGAATGAACAGAAGCGTAGGCGTTGACCAGTCGTAATATATGGTAACTGAGTGCGATTTATAAACAAATTTATACTCTATAGAAAGTTTCACCTGAGTCACTTTAAGCGTTTAACGACAGAGTAATAAGCTAAATTACTATTTAACTCTAAATGTACATACAAGTGAGAACAGAACTAGAGATCTCTCAGATAGAATCGAATGTAATATTATAAAACATAATTTAACCCAAAATAATATCATTTAAAATATATTTATATCAAGTAAATCGATCAACAAGACTTCCAAATTTGATATTAACAACATATATCTCATAATATTATTTATTCATAAGTTTTTTTGTGTTTATATGTTATTTAGTAACAAAAATTAATATAACTTGATTTTCTACAAATATATATCCTATCATTTTTCTTATCTCTTTTGGAAAATCTATAAGAAAATAAATAAGAATCTTTATGTTTATGTGTTTTAATATTATGTAATATTGACTTATAAGTATTAAGAATTTGATTCTGTATTTAATATATAATTTTTATCTCTATTATATTTATGATTATAATTATTTGCTAAAATTTTAATCTCTTAATATAAAAAAAAAAAAAAAATAACTTATTGAATTAATTAATTTATTTATAAGAAATAATCCAAAACATTATTGTGTGTTTATAATGAGCATAAACACCCGATAATATATATCATATAATATTATATATATAAATATAGTTCTCTTGTGTTATGTTAATTACGAAAATTGAAACTATGTGAGTATCCAAATATTTTATTATCACATAATCTCCATAAGAGAGCAGAGTGGACAAACACATAGAAATCAGTGGTAAATCAATAGTGCTCTGAGCAGCTCATTGCACTTGTCATGATTACCATCACAAACTCGCCTTTATATAGTATGAGTGATTTATTTATAATCTATGGATCTAAAACAAGAATCTATTACTCTCTATGAACCCATCCCTGTGAGGAGTAGAGCTAACACAAATAATATTATCAAGTTGGTTACCCTTCATAAACATAAAAGGATAATGAGAGATAAAAACTTTTCTCATATGAACTGAAGACTCCAAGTGATCGACAACTGAATTCACTTACTTTTAACAACCCTTTCATGTTGTTTTGACCCAACTATGACCATTAATCAAATGAACAGTGACATTCCCTGTATACTCACTCTAAAATAATAATAATAATAATAATGAATTAATAGATAATAAATAATAATGAATAATGAATGAATGAATATATAATAATACTAATAATAATAATAATAATAATGAATAATAATAATAATATATAATAATATGCATTTTCATGACTTGCACTCTTGCCAAATCAATACTCAAAGTTTGAATAAAAATCGATTTTTCAACTTCAGCTTTCAACTTTCGGTCGATTAAGAGAATTATACGAGTAATTTGTCAGAGGTAATGGCCACTATCCAAGGTTGTTATACAAAGGGTAAAGTGCTTTGCTTTATACACTGTATATATATATATATATATATAGTATATATATAATAGTATATAAAAATGGATATATAAATATATTATATATATTATATATTAATTAATATATATATATATATATATATATATATATATATCGTATAATATATATATATAGGTAACTAATATATAGTATATTATAATATATATATATATATAATATAGATATATATATATAATATATATATAATATATAGTAGTATATATATTATATATATATATATAGATACATATATATATATATATATATATATATATATATATAAGGTGAATTCAAAAGCGCATCTTTACTGATGTGATATTTTCCATTGGTTATATGGAGTGTTAGGGTGGGCAGAGACATTCCGGTGCATTATAGTGTCAAATATATTGCTACTTTATTTCTTCATTCATATATAACACAAGAGTGCCTATAGGCGTGTTCAATTTTCATACCATTTCTCACACTGCACACGTACTACCTCATTCATAATCAGACATTGGAGTAGCTTGTGCCGCCAGGTAACTGTTGGCTTGTTCTAGTGTATGGTCTTCCGTATTAATTTATGTATCATTGTCAGTCTCATTATAATTTCCACCTAGCTGGGCACTACCTTTCCTCACCCAAGCCGCAGCAAGTGCTCTTAAATGAAACTGGTCCTTAACAACTTTGACACTACACTCTACACTCTACACTTTACTCTTTTTTTTATCACTTTCAATTTTATCCAGATGTGTGCAATGTTAACCGTTAACCGTAAATGTTATCCGTATTTGTGAGTCTACTATTTCTGTTCTCATTTTACTAGTCTGGAATCGTAAGTATTCTATGAGTAAGTTCATTTGTTCTGCTTATTTTTTCCTAACTAGTGACTATCATACATTCTGTATTTATCTAAGCTCTAATATAGAACACCTGCACCATAGAAACTAAGAAGCATAATTCTTTTGTTTTTTAAACATGTCGATGACTCGTAATGGCTCTATACTTAAAATTGCTTTTACATTGAAATAAGGTTTTACCCGATTTTGTTAAGAATTTTTAATAGTAAGTCATTTGTCATTTTTATTTTAAAATCAATCCTTGCCTGACTTTGATAAATTGAGTATGTAAATTATTCTCTCTAAAGGAAATTTTATTTAATGGAATCTTTTTTCTTTTAATAAATATTTTAAAGGAAGTCGATTCCCTCTCAACTTTTTTTAATGACTTGTTGCTAACTATTTTCGATAAGTTCTAAATGATACAAAACTGTAACAATATAAAATTTGATGCTACCATGGAAACCATAATATTTTAATATGTGTAAGATCTTGGGGATGGTCAAATTTTAAACTAATCAATGTCTCATACTCTTAAATAAAATAAAAATAAAATTTGCTCATAAATTTCTTAATTTTCATCTAATTTGGTCAAAATAAAATGCAAATCGCATCATTTGGCAAGATTTAAAAACCTTTTTTCTTTCCAAGGGTCAAATTTAATTTTCCTTTTGGAATATATATATATATATATATATAATAATGTACTATATATATATATATAAATATATATTATTATGATATATAATATTTACTATGATAATATATATATAGTATATATAAAGATATATGTTTATATAAGTATATATATAAATAATATATATATATATGTATATATATATATATTAAGTATATATATAATATATATAATAATATATTTATATATTATCTATATAGTATATATATAAATTATATTATATATATATGATAATATATATATAAGTATTTATATTTATATATAATATATATATACTATATTATATATATTATATAATCATATTATAGTATAATATTATATATATTATATAATATAGTATAGAAGATAATAGTAATTATATTATATATATTATAGTATATATTTTGCTCGAATCGGTAATATATTAAATTATATACTGTGGTGGTGTGTGCTGTCATATATTGGGAGAGACTACTCGGAAGTCTTTCAACGCCGCATGAGCTGAGCGACATAAGGTGTTCCTTCAGAATCTTTGAGGCAGTTCTCATCCCCTATTCGGTGCTATTAATCGAGATAGTTGGATTTCAAATTTTTAAATTTCGATTTCGAAACATGAACGGATCTCCATTTGTTGGATCTTTGTATATATGACACCACAAACCCAAAATTTTGCATTCTGAATAATATATAATTTTGAAGTGAGATTTTGCGTTTGTAACTTTTATACTTTTAAGCTTTCACCGAATATGAAATGTTGTATATTGTATACTTACTTATTTATTTCTTTATTTCAAATTGTAGTTTATTATTTTTTATTCTTCTAACTTGTAGCCTTGAGATGGGTAAAGAGTTTGATCACCGAATCTAGTCGGCAATAGATTTGTAATAAAATTTTGTTTGTTTTTTGGTCCTTTTTAGCTGTTATATATATATAATATATGCGGATGATATACTATTAGTAATATTATATTATAATATATATATTGATAGTATATAGTATAATAGTATTTTGATGGGTAATATAGTATATAATATAGTATATATATATTATATAGTAATATATATATTTATAGTTGTTTATAATATATAGAGTATATATATATATATATATGTATAGTTATATATATATATATGTATAAATAGTATAATAGTATTTATTATATATAGTATTTAATAGTATACTTAGAGCCTTAATGTTTAATTTACCCTCATATAGCATCTATTATACATATATATATATATATATATTATAATATATATATATATCAATAGTATTATATATATATATATATATATTATTATCTAATATAATAATGAATATATATATAATAGTACTATACATTATAATATAATATAATATATATACTATATAGTATATTATATATATATAGTATATATATCTAATATATATATAGGTATATTATTATACTATATATACTATAACATATGTTATACTATATTATATATAGTATATATATATATATAATATATATATATATATATATAATATATATATATATATGATTATATATATATAGTATATAATATTAATTTATAATATATATATGTTATGATTAATATTTATATTATATATATATATTATAGGATATATATATGCTTAAATTATATTAAGATATATAATTCTTATTCTATATTCATCTTTTATCTTCCTCCTATCCACAGATTGGGGTGAGGTGGCACATACACAAGAACCAAAAATATAAGGTATAAGAAGATATGACTGGGCACATGAAACCGAATAGTATATCCTCATACCTTAATTAAAAATTTCCGTAATATTCAAAATATACCCTAGGGCTTCTCAAGACCACGACGGACACTCACTGTGGTATCTCGTCAATGTAGGGTTCATCCCCTGGACCGAGGCCAAAACCCATACCCTCACAAAAACGTCTATTTATTCACCTCTATTGTTGCACCTTTCTTCTCACCTCAGCCAAGCTCACATTCCTTTCCATCAGACATTTCTTTATTATACTAAATTCACTTTTCCTTTGGTCTCTACAGGTCGATCCTAGCACAATACCACAAAACGTTAATGCTGAAACCGACTATTTTCCACCTTCCATATGAAAAACTCATCTTAATACACCGTTTATTTCTCATTTACGCATTTCTCCCCACAATATCTGCACTTTCATCCTCATTTTATCATCATCACACTAGCCAGCCTAGGTTGTCCTTCTGAACAGATGTATCGTTATGTCTATACTCTATTCCCACTTAGTGTTACTACGAGTAACGAGAGTTTGTGAAACGAACGTATATTATAAAGAATATTAAATGGAGGGAATAGTTTCGAGGGATTGGAGGAGAGCAGTAATAGCACCCTCATATAAGGGTAAGGAAGATAAGGGACTGTAGTAATTAATAGGAAATGAGTTTTCTTGAGGATAGTATATATGTTAGGTATTTTGTCAAAAATGAGTTCGCGCTAAAATCTGATGGTGAAGTACAGGTGCGTTTCAGGAGTTGATAGAGAATGTGTGGATCAAATTCTTGTACATTGAACAAATAATTGTGAAAATTAGGGAGAAGAATAAATTGTATTTACGTTTTATGGATTGCAACAGGCGTATGGAATGAGGATTGTAGAAAGCTTTGTGCACACGTGTTAGTGATAGTATAAGGTTTGGTGATAGCTTCTGATGGAACAAAACGTATGTATGGACAATAGTGAGAATGTGTAAGAATTAATGGTGTCGAAAGTGTTGGTTTAATATTTAATGAGGAATGAGACTAGATGTGTATGTCTTTTGGTTTTCAAATTTGCTTATGGTGGGGTATGAAAAATAGAGTGGGGGTGGCCAGGAGATGGTATTATATAGAATGATGAGAAATGGAGAGGAGAGTGGAGGTGCCTCTACCTATTATATGCGGATGATTTAGTTTTGTTGGTGAATCTGAAGAGAGTTTGGGAGGATGGTGGAGAAAGGAGAGATTTGTCATGTGTGTAAAGAGGGGTTGTGAAGTAATCCTAGATAGAGTAAGGTTATGTTGTGAGTGAGGACAGTCCCGGTGTGAAGTTATGTTAGATTGGTGAGCACTGGACAAGTTTGAGTTTAAATATTAGGATATATGTTGGATGAAAGGGAACGGATAATCTATAGTTAAGTAGAAAGTTGTGATGATGCAGAAAGGTTTGGTGCATTAAATCCTTAGTGGATGTAAAGGGACTAAGTCTTGAGTGCGCCAGAGTCTTACATGAGGATTATGTTGTTACCTGGTGCCTATTGTATAGTAGTTTGAGAAAACTTGGTCACTGGAAGAAGAGTGGTTAGATCTGAAGTTCAATGTGTTTCAGATGACAATCTTAGGGGCGTGTTTTATTTGTGAGATAGAATTGATAAAATGAGGAATGAACGTATTAGAGAGTTGTGTGGTGTGAAGAAAGGGATAAATGAGAGAATAAATGAAAGTATGTTGAGATGGTTTGGTCATGTGGAAAGGATGGATGATGGGTGGTTGGTTAAGTGGATGTTTAGTGGAGAGTGTGTTGGGAATCGATGGCTGGGAGACCGAAGAAAAAGTGGATTGAGTCAGTAAAGGAAAGCTGGGAGGAGAGAAATGTGAGTTTGGCAGAGGCGAGAAGAAAGTGCTACCTGGAGTGAATGGCGGGGTTTTGTGAGGGGGTATGTTTCCGGTGCATGGTGCGCACCTTACCCCCAGTCTTGGGGAAAGAAGATGGGTGATGACGATTATGATGATGATTAAAATCGTATAACACCCAGTTCAAATAAAGATTAGTTTTTCAAATGAAAATAAAATTGGAATATTTTTTAAAGATAAAGATAAACTTCCTTTACCTTTATCTAAGCTGCCACCATGATTATGGTAGAATTTTGTCTTTTGGTAGTACTATTTAGTTTATATTAGCAAATATTACTTTTCATTTATTTATTTATTTGTATATAACTTTTTTGCAACCTTTTTAGTATTATTTATTTGTAATTTTGTATAATTGATACTATTATATTATCTAACCTTGCGTAATAGAAGAATGGGGGGTAAGTTGGAAGTTAAATTGACACGAAACTAGTCTGGAAGAAAATAAAATGTTCTGATTTGTACTGGTCATTTTAGCCATTATTTAATTCCGCCTCAGGAATAGAGATCCCGTTACTATATATATATATAGTATATATATATATATTATATATATATATATATTATATAATATATATATTATATATACGTATATATATATATATATATATGTACTATATATATTATTTATATAATATAAAAAATATAATAAATTATATAATATTATCTATATATTTATATATATATATATATTATATATATATATATATAAAGAATATATATGTTGTGTGTGTGGTGTGTGTGGTGTGGTGGGTTGGTTGTGTGTGTGTGTGTGTGTGTGTGTGTGTGTGTGTGTGTGTGTGTGTGTGTGTGTGTGTTGTGTGTGGTGTGTGTGTGTGTAAACGCTTTATCCATTTCTGACCAACGACAGCAATCCGTGTCGTTATTTTTTATTATTATTATTAATTATTATTATTATTATTATTAATTATTATTATTATTATTATTATTTTATTTTGATTATTATTATTATATTATTATTTGTATTATTATTATTATTAATTATATTATTTAGATAAATATGGCATTATTATTATTAAGGAACTTGGTCAGAATAAAGCTGGTTGACAGAGATGCACAATGTTCAAGTCATTTTTGTTCATATAGATAACTATAGAAATTTTTAGAAATAGCAATGGCATTATTAACTTCTAATGTACCTAAGTTGTGAAAATAAATTTATTACGGTCGTGATTTTTTTTTTTTTAATATTTTCATTTTCGCATTATTAAAAGGGGATTTTAACTTTGCAAAAAAAAAAAAAAAAAAAAAAAAAAAAAAATAAGTCTCTTAAACTGATTTTAAATTATTTCTATATAATAAATAATATAATATTATTATATATATATTTTATATATATATATAGATATTATTATATATATATATATATATATATATTATTATATATATATATATAGATATATATATATAATATAATATATATATAGTATATATATTATATATATAATATATATATATATATATATATATATAGTAATATTAATATAGTATATAACTAATTATATATATATATATATATATTATATATAGTATATATTATATGAGTATGAAATTTTTTTAAGCACCTGATGATCATCTGAAGGTTACTTCCGAAACTTGCGATACCAGGAGATCCATACAGTTTTTGTAATTTTTTTTTATTTAACTGAATGGAGGTAATATTCCTTAAAATCAGAAACTGCTTTAAAATATATATATAGTATATATATATATTATATAGTATAGTATATATAATGATATTATATATATATATATATTATATAATTATATAGTATTATAATATATATATATGATATATATATATATAATATATATATATATATAATTATCAATAGTAATTTTTTAGACGCAAACGGTTATTATCCTGTTAATTAATTATAAATTAATATGAGCTTCCTTATTGTTGTGACTTTGAATATTCGCTTTTTTTCTTTTTTTCTATTTCAATCAAATGAATTTCAAACCCCTGTGATGCATCCTTAATGAACAAATCTTTGCATCTTCATAAAAAAAAACTTGAAAATTCAAAGTGTATTTTTTTACATAATTTTCTCTTGAGATCACGAAAAGCTCGTAATGTTCAGAATTTAAAGGGGAGTATGGAGTATATCCGAAGCAATGAGATTACTTCCCAGTTGTGACTGCATAATGTTTCTCACCCTTTTCCACTCATATCCACATTCTTCTTACGCTGGAGTAGATTCTCCTTAATTCACTTAACATAAACACATTATATATCACAAGTTTCAAATTTTTTTTTTATAGAAATGGTAATATGACGACTAGATTAGGAGAAACTAAGAGGGGCGGCTTCGAAAAATAGCTCTTCTTCCTCCTTTTCCTAATTAGAACTCTGGAGTTGACGGCTTAGGGTGTTGTGTTTGGTGCCGTCCCTTAATTGCCGGACTGTTCTGATGCATTGCAACCTAGGCGGTCTTGTAGAGCATCACCCCTCCTCTTCTAAGCTTCATTTCTTATTCTTAAATAAAACCCAGATGTTCGAGTGTTTTGATATCTTCTCTGATCTCCTTTACTCTATCTATACTCAATTTTCAGTCAAAGTTTTGTGTTTAGTTAATGTGAGCAATGATATTTGTCCTCGTGTCTCTGATTTATAGTCTTCCTAATGTTTTGCTTTATGATTCAGGCTTTCCTGTCAATTAAATATTGCTGTAACTTCATGTTTTTATATATATATATATTATATATATATATATATATATATATATTCTCTTATTTTATGTAATAATTTTAATTATATATATATATATATAATATTATAAAATATTTTTATCTATTGACAGATAACATAAAATTAATTATATTAGATATATAATCTGTATCATTATATAATTAATATATTTCTTATATTTTATATATATATATAATATATATATATATATATATATATATTGTCGTCACTTTGCTGCTAGGAATTTTAAAGGTACATGAGAGATGTTTTAATTTTTTTAATAGTTTAATTTTATTGTGTATAGCAATTTTTATTTGAACTGGTGGTAGGTTTAGGGTTTGAGAAAATAAAGAACAGGTAACATCATGCTGGAATCAAATATTATTAGTAACAGCGATAATTTTTTTACTGGATTCATAATTATATTCAGGGTATATTAAATTATTATTCTCCTTGCTACACAACTATCTGGAAATGTGATAATAATGAATTTAAGCTTATCAGAAAGAGCCTGGAATGGAACAAAGAACCACTATGACACCGAGAAATAAATGATCAAGTTCTCGACTTGGTTTTGAATTATTGTTGTTTGAAGGCTTTGAAAATATATTAAGTTTTGAACATTTCAAAGAGCTGAATATATTCCATTTTATATCAGAAAGAGATTTACCCAAGATATTTAAAAGGTCGGTGTCTTATTTGTCATCCGATTACCAGAAATGAGTTTGCTTTAACTTTCATAAAATGGTTTGACTATGATCAGAAAAAATTCAATCAGTTTTTTCATCCTTTCTGACAACTTCTGAAGCTTGGGTTGATTAATGAATGCCAGAGTCAAAACACCAAAGACCAATTTTCTGAGAAGAGAATGAAGAATCAATGTTAAAGATTGAAAAACAGTTTCATAATTTCATCTGCCGAAACATTTATTACGCTTGACTTTTGGGATGCAGTTGTCATTAATAATAAATAAAAATTATTACTCTGCTATTTTAGATAGAAAATAAAGGTAACCTTAAGCTATAGCTTAAAAATGTCCAGGAATGGCTGTGAAAATATGCTTTTCCACCATGCTAAATCACTCGTTCATTGAAGTGCAAATTTCTTCATAATATTGACATTTTATTATATCATCACACCCTTTTTTTTCTCCAGATTTCGCACCGTAAGATTTATATCTTTGACCGAAAGAAAAATCCTTTATTAGAGGTAAAATAATTAGTTTCAGTACCGAGTTTACCACAAACGCTAGTACCGTTTTTCTGAAGAATAATAAACATTCTACTTTCGAAAAGTCAAATATAGACTAAAGCAACATTGGTGTAAATGAATAGAGTTTTTAAAGATCTCTTTGAAAGAGAAATAAAATTATGAATATGTATTAATTATTATTATTATTATTATAATTATTATTGTTATTATTATTATTATTATTATTATTATTATTATTATTATTATTATTATTATTATTATTATTATTATTATTATTATTATTATTATTATTATTATTATTATTATTATTATTATTATTATTGTTATTATTATTTATTTATTTATTTATTTATTTATTTACTTATTTACTTATTTATTTATTTTTAAATTTAGCAATATTTCGAGCCAAGTTAACTTATTTTATATTTCTCTTCTAAATATTAATTAATATTATTAATTAATACTGAATATTATTAATTAATACTGAAATTTATCCATCTGAAACAATCAAACAAACTTAACCATATTTGTATATTATCATGTAAAGTGTAAAATATGCTGAAATAGTACAGCTATGATTTTAAAAATATTTTAATTATTAATATATTAATAAATATTTTTTTAAATATATTTTGGAAACATATGAAAATATTTTTCTTAAAAATAGTCATATATAATTTATATATATATATATATATATATAGTATATTATATATATAGCTAATAATAATATAGTAATACTATAGTAATATATATATGTAGTATTATATATATATATTAATATATATATATGCTAATATATAATATATATTTAATACTTATTATATTAATAATTATATATATATATGTAATATATGATATATATTATTATATATATATATATAATATCTTAGTAAATATTAGATTATTATTGGCATACAAAAAATTTGTATTAAAAACATATATGAATAAAAAATAGGTTTCATCTATTATATTAGATGATGTTCTAAATAAAGATTTTTATAGGTACTCCTTTCTATCTTACATTATTATTTATATAATTATATTATATTATTGCATAAATATTCTATTAAAAAACAACACATATATATATATATATATATATATATATATATTATATATACTGATATACATCGTAAGTTATATAATATCTTATATAATATAAGATAATATATACT
>JABUQX010024646.1:0-2500 GCA_015478945.1 Trachelipus rathkii | reverse complement strand
AGTAATTGGAAACATCTCATTTAAATAATAATAACTCTTTCATAAACAGCTACTCCTTCCATTAAACATTTCAGCACATTGTTGACCAAAACAACCAACTACTGTATACAATAAATGCACTGTCTGTTTGTGTTACGCATTACAATGTAACTCATTGACTGTGTGTGTCTCTTACGTGTTTCTTTCGTTATTGAATATAGATCGTAATTACCACGTGTATTCATACTCTGAACTAGCTGACATGCATCTAATGTATGGGATGGCACGCTGCAATAGTTCTGCAGCAAGACGTTTGTACCAAGAGAAATATCAAAACCGAATTTGTCCAAGAGCAAGGTTTTTTGCCACTATTCATCAACGCCTGTATGAAACAGAGTATTTGCAGTCCAAATAGCAAGCTAATGCAGGCAGACCCCGACCTACTAGGACTGTTGATTTAGAAGAATTAGCTCTTAATGAAATTTCTGAGCATCCTGAAAAGAGAAGGCGAGAATTGTCACTACTGTTTAATTCGAACCAATCTAGTATTTGGAGGTTATTACACGAGCAACAGTTACACCCGTACCACGTCCATCAGGTGCATACTCTATTGCCATGTGGCTATGCTCCTCGTGTTGTTATTTGTCAATGGTTTTTGTACAAATGTAATGACCCAAACTTTTTAACGAAGGTTTTATTTACCGACGAACACATTTGGGCAGAAGAGAATCCTCATGCCATTAAACAGAATCGTTCACAACATCAGTTTTCAGTAAATATTTGGGCAAGAATTTTACATGATCATGTACTTATGTTCGAGCTTCCTCCCATACTTAATGGCATAATCTACTTAAACTTTTTAAGCATGAGCTCCTTACCTTGTTTGATGATGTACCTCATCAGTTGCGCCAAAACATGTGGCTTATGCTTGATGGGGCTCCTGCACACTTTAGTGCTGAAGTTCGTGAACACCTGAATGAGACCTTTCCCAATCAATGGATAGGTCGAGGTGGCCCAGTTCCGTGGCCAGAAAGGTCACCAGACCTAAATCCTTTGGATTATTACCTTTGGGGACATTTAAAGACCTTAGTATACTCTTCTCCAATCGACACCGTTGAAGACCTACGATTAAGGATTATGAACGGAATTGAAACGATCAAACAGACTTCTGGAATATTTGAACGGGTCCGACAATCGATGAGAAGACGCCTGGACGCGTGCATTGGGAACAACGGAGGTCATTTTCAACATCATCTTTAGTCTTTTGATATCATTTGTAGGTGCTTTAGAAACAGTATGTTTATGCTGTACAAAATTAAACCTATCATACAATAATAATATTCCGAATGAGTTATTCGTTCCTCAAATACTTTTAACGTCCACCATTTTTAAATTTAGAGTTTGTAACTTACTTGGTTTCGTAGATACAAGATATTTAGTAAAAAACACATACAGACAGCCAGACGGAAAACTAAGCACATTACGTCATACCTTTGTAGGAACTTTTACCTTTATTTTTGCATTTCTTATCAGTTACCAAAAATTTTTACCATAATTATGAATCACCCTGATATATATATATATATATATATATATATATATATATATATATATATATATATAATATATATATATATATATATATATATATATATATTATATATATATATATATATATATATATATATATATATATATATATATTATTATTATTATTAAATAATTTCTATTAAGCTTTAACTGCTATAAAATTGAATTTTAATTCTTAAGCTTGCCTTTTAATAAATTTTTAAAAAGGTTAATTAAGTAAATATTGCAATTTATTAACTATTTCATAATTAACATAATAACATCCTATTAAAAAATTAAAATTAATTTTTTTTAACATCTCTATAAATTATTAGTTTTTCCAATGATTCAGGAGTAACTCTATTTCTCCTATGGCGTTATGATTAGCCAATAATAATAGAAATATGCATCTTGATTGGCTCTTACAAGTTTTCGTTTTTTTTTTTATTATTTTTAATGATTTTTTTGACATCCTTTAGAAACAAGAAATAGACTCGGATTCGAATCCGGATTCGGAATCGAGCTCCGAATCCGAATCCGTATGTGTAAAAATGCTCGAATCCGAATCCGAATCCGAAATCCAGCACCTTGGATTTCGAATCGAATCCGAATCCGTGTTGTGAAAGGTTCGAATCCGAATCCGAATCCGAATCCAGGCACAAAGCTTGGATTCGAATCCGAATTCCGGGATTCGGATTCGCCCATCACTGATATATATATATATTATATATATATATAATATATTATATATATATATATATATATATATATATATATATATATATATATATATATATATATATATATATATATATATATATATATATATATAATATATATATACTATATATAATATATATATATATATATGGTCAGCGTTTCCATTGTCCGTCATATGTATCTTAAAAAACTATTAATGCTAACAGGTTAAAACGGAATTACATCTCTCTCT
>JABUQX010024645.1:0-34826 GCA_015478945.1 Trachelipus rathkii | reverse complement strand
GTTGTGCTTCGTTCGGTTTCAGATTTGGGTGTTTAACCGTTTTCGCATTTATCATTGAAACGCTTTCGTTTTCGTGCGCCGCTTCATATATATATATATATATATATATATATTTCTGCCCTGGCCCACCTTGATTGGAGGGCCACACAGCCTCCAGGAAGCCGACTGCCGCCACTGGGAGATTCCACAGGTCGAGAAGAGAAGATAAAGAGAAGTCAGCGCGGGGGCGTCGAGATCAGAGCACCCCAGAAGGAGGTGCTCTATTTTGTCTTGGGAATTGTGACATCTGGTGCAAGTGGGGGAGGTGACATTGTCTAGTTTGAATCTATCTTTATAGTGCATGAGTTTTGGGTGGTGACCTTATCTGCTCCGGGCGAGGTCGATTTGGCCTCAAAAGGAAACAGTCCGTTTTGGGGAGGGGGTGTTTAGTATATTGTTATTTGGGCGGTTTTGTAGGTATGTGTTGGTTAGATGTGTATGGATATGTGTAATCCATGACCTATTGGGAGGGGGAGGAGGAATTATGTTGTAAGTGTTGTAATAGAATTGAGCTGGTGAAGAAGGGGGGGATTTTAGTCTTTGTTTTGTCTTATATATATATATATATATATATATATATATATATATATATATATATATATATATATATATATATATATATATATATATATATAATATATATATGTATATATTGTTACTCTTATATATATATATATCGCTTAATATATTATGTCCCAAAAGTAAGTGTACTGATGTCGTATTCAATTAGGTATTGGACCTACCTGAAATTACAAGTTATCTCCTTTGAAGTATGACCCTTGGGAGGTTACACATAGTGATGCAGGTAACATCCGCATCTGCACATTATTAAAGATCCGTATCCTCATCCGCTCTTTGCCCTGCGGATGTTGCACGGATATTTATTGTCAAGATTTCTTAAAGAATTTTATAAAAAAAAAAACATAAGATGAAACTTATCTTTAAATCTCTCGTACCACAGATGCGTTCACTAAAGAAATCTGAGCCCCAGTATCAATCAATCCACAAAATTTTCTCCCATTCACCTGCACTTTCATCTCCATTCTTCCACTTATCCCATGCTCGCAATACAAAATCTCTTCGATTTCCCCTGGACAAATCATTCTTACATCCTCATCACCTTCTAACAGACACTCCTCCAACTCCAAGTCCAAAACATACTTCCTATCATAACTCTTTTTCTCAATTACCCAATTGTAATGTATGCCACTTAAACACTGTAAATGAAGCTCGCCCACTTTTGCACCACTTACACCCTCACTCCTATACAAAACCGGTCTCTCACCACCATAATGCACACATACAACTACCTTAAACAACTTACTCACAACAATCAATACCTTTTGCACTGGAAGCACACCTACATTACACATAGCCTTTAACTCCTTCATAAAATATTTCACCTTCCTAATCCCTATCTGCTCGGGTTTCTTACACACCTCAGTCATAACTTCCCTCCGCAATTCTTCTATACTCTCAGGCACTCTCGAAACCAACCTATCCTTAGCTAAATCCTGTAACCCATACAACACACTTTCGAACATAGAATCACCCCACCCTGACTTTTCTTTCCCTTCATCAATCCCTTAGGCAAATCATTCTAACATCCTCATCCCCTTCTGACAGACACTCCTCCAACTCCAAGTCCAAAACATACTTCCTATCATAACTCTTTTTCTCAATTACCCAATTGTAATGTACGCCACCTAAACACTGTAAATGAAGCTCGCCCACTTTTGCACCACTTACACCCTCACTCCTATACAAAACCGGTCTCTCACCACCATAATGCACACATACAACTACCTTAAAATACTTACTCACAACAATTAATACCTTTTGCACCAGAAGCACACCTACATTACACATAGCCTTTAACTCCTTCATAAAATATTTCACCTTCCTAATCCCTATCTGCTCGGGTTTCTTACACACCTCAGTCATAACTTCCCTCCTCAATTCTTCTATACTCTCAGGCACTCTCGAAACCAATCTATCCTTAGCTAAATCCTGTAACCCATACAACACACTTTCGAACATAGAATCACCCCCACCCTGACTTTTCTTTCCATTCATCAATCCCTTAGGCAAATATTCTGGGTCTATCACTACCTTTTCATTCATACTCTCACTCCCAGGCATTCTTGACTTCAAATCAGCAATATCATTCCTTCCACCCGGCACATACTCAACCACATAATCAAAATCACTTAAATCTTCAAAAGTTATCGCAAGCCTACTATCAACTATCCTCATTCTCTGCAAATACACCAAGGGTTGGTGATCCGTTCGCACTACAAACTTAATCCCATACAAAAACGGACGCAACGACTTCAAACAAAACCTCAAAGCAGCCAACTCTCTTTCAATCATGGAATACTTTCGCTCCGTCATACTAAACGCTTTCAAAACATACGCAATCACTCTTTTTCGCTCAATCCCATCAATCACCTGTTCTTGCATTAAACAACCCCCATACAATACCCACTTGCATCCGTATACACTTCCAAAGGTTTAGCATTCTCACCATAATCTGGATAAGCTAGCTCTACATCTTTCGCAACTTCCGCTTTCAACTTTTCAAACGCGCTTCTTCATTCTATCAATTCCATTTTCACAAAATTGTACTCTTCTTTTTCCCAGTCCATTCAGTCAAAGGTTTCATCACTCCCGAACAATCTTTCATAAACTTCATTCCAAATTCTACCAAACCCGAAAATCCTCTCAACTCCCTAACATTCCTCGGCTTCGGAAACTACCGAACTTTTTCAATAAACTTTTCAGCCTTTTTCAAACCTGTTGCACTCACCTTATGACCTAAGAATTCAACCTCATCTGCAAACCATTCACACTTTTCGACTTTCACTTTTATACCTACATCCTCCAGCTTTTTCAATACATCATTCACTAACTTCAGATGTTCAGGGAAAGATTCATTCATCACCAGTATATCATCTATAAACACCATCACATTCTTACTGGGAAAATCATGCATAACCACATTCATCGCTCTCTGAAACGCCGCCGGAGCATTGGCTAACCCAAAGCTCAAATTTCTAAACTCGTAATGCCGCTTTGCAGTCGAAAAGGCAGTCACACACCTACTATCCTCTTCCACTGGCATCTGATAATACCCACGCACCAGATCCATTTGCGTAAAAACTTTCATCCCATACATACTATACACACACTCTGAAACTACACACATAGGGAACCTATCTTTCACAGTTTTTTCATTCACCTTACGATAATCGATACATAACCTCAATCGTCCATCAGGCTCTCGCACAGGCACAATCGGACTATTCCACGGACTCTCACTCTCTTCCAACATACCTATTCGCTCTAGCTCTTCACACTGCTCTTAAATCTCATTCGCAACGGGGGAGGAAAGTGACGAGGACATTGGTATATGGGGGTGTCCTCCGATAACACTATGCGAAACGCCGGCAATTTCGCATCCCCAAAATCCTCATCGCCTTGGCTCAGCGCTTTCCTCCTTTCCCATAACATTCGTGCAATCTTTTGTCTTCTAACTTCATTCAAACCTTCCGGTAATTTCACTTTATCAACCATTCCATCATACACCCAATCCTTTTTCTTCTCAATATCATCAGCAAGCACACAGCATTCATTCTCTCTTGAATTCTCTAATACAAAAACAGAATACAAACTACCAACTACATCACCAACCCTTATACCTCTCACTCTCTTCTTTTTCACATCAGGCACCTTCTGCATACATACCCTAGGATTATTCAAATCTATTATACCGTCGAATACATGTGCAACCCTTTTCACCCTATACCTCGCATCATAACCATCCACCAGAAACATGCTATTCTGGTTTTCATCCACACCCACATTCGTATTCCAACCTACTTTCACACTTACTACTTCATCCGTCTTCAAGGCCCTATCCTCTAAAGCAAACACTTCCATGCCTTTAACCAATTTCACATCTACATTCCCTAACTCATTTACATACATTTGACATTTCCCATCCTTATTAACCTTCTTCTCTATCATCCTTCGATCAGGATGAATAACTATCCCATTCACACTCAAAAACTTATATCTCAATAACACATCATACTTCTCGTTTCTACTATCAATCACATAAAACTCACTCTCCTCCATGCCTATTCCTCCTATCTTAACGCTCTCTCTAAATTTAACTTCCACCGGTACCATCATATTACTAATCCCCTTAATATGCCCCCTACCTACTTCTTTCTGATCTTCCCTTATCTTCATCCTATCATATCCTCCTTTATACACAACACTAACCATACACCCAGTATCAATCAAAGCACGAACCTCGATACCTCCACAATAAACCTTAATACTAATACATTCATTCACTGGACCAGCTGAGAACACATCTTCACTTACATCCCCTCTTCCTATTTGCGAACCATTCCCAAATGAGGGTTCACCATCTGCAACCCTCATTGCAACTCGTTTCCCAGATTGATTATCCTTGCCTGATTATTGACCGTGTTCACCCCTGCCTCACTCACATTTACATTCCTATTCATACCAACAGCCTGACTACTAACCGGTTGAACCGGACCACTAACACCGTTACCAATACCTAGCACACCAGGATTAACCTGACCTGCCCCTCATGGTTGCCTCACACTCCAACACATTTCAGCCACATGCCCTATTTTCACACATTTCGTTCAAGTATTTCTAGGGGACCTACACATCCTAGAAAAATGCCCCTCAATACCACAGTTCCCACATACCGGTTGCCTCGCTCTTACACCCTGTGGACAATCACGCACCCAATGATCCACACCTCCGCATCTCCTACACCCAGCCCTTTGCGGGTACGTGCAGTTCATGGCCAAATGACCCACTTGCCCACAACTAAAACAAGCACCAGTTGCCCATCTACATTCCGATATCATATGGCCCATCTTCCCACAACTAAAACACTTCACATCCCTATTCACGTTCACCATATTCTCTTGGTTTCCTCGACCTCTAATCCCTTGACCTCCTTGATTATAACCATCATTCCCTCTCACATGCACATTTCCACCTACTGGACGACCAGCAAAATTATTCACACCCCCTGCATTCACCTGTCTTTCATCACCTCCAAACCCATAAAAATCTTCCAGAAATTTCACCATTACTGCGTAGGGGTTTGCCTTCAGGGCGTCTCTAGAAGATCTATACTGAGTGGGTGGTGAAGCCCTTTCATTTTTATACCTTTCCCTACCACTATACACCTCACATCGTTCATTCTCCTCTCGCTCGCCTTCAAACTCCCTATCTTCTACGATTTCCAAAACATCTTCCCAGGTCAATCGCTCTCCTGCCCATCTCATTTTCTCTTTCCTTCGCAAGTTTACATACTCCGCCACCGAGGTAGGAACAGTCTCTAAAACTTCTTCAACAATCTCTTATTCCCATCCACATCATCATCCCCAAACTTCTTTCTCGCCAAGGTTTTCAATTGGTGCGCATACATATCAATCCTTTCACTCTTTCCACGCTGAGCCTTATCAAAATCATTCACCTTTCTATATTTCACTCCCCCTTTCACTCTCACAACCTGGTCCATTATTCTCTTTTTCACCACTTCATTTTTCACACTGACAGCCTTATAAAAATCCAGCATTCGCCCCTCTAAAAATTCGCCCAACTCTTTCACCCAAAAGACATTATTCTCATCAAACTTCTCCCGACAATAACCCTCATATTCCCTAAAGAACTCCTCAACCTCCTTCGTTCCATACACATTAAACTTATTAATTTTTGGGATATCCCGAATCAACACACTCTGTTTCACCTTCCTATCAGACTCAGAACTAGACCCCGACTCAATCCCCTTAGCCACATTCACCTCGTCTCCTTCTGAGCTACTATATAATGAGTCTATACTCTTACTCTTCATTTTCATTCTCTTGTCATGCCTCCTATTCTTTGAAGTCTTTTTCTTCTTTTTATCCTTTTTCTCTTTCTTCCCATTCTTCCCATTTTTTTCATACACCACCTTATTTACATCCTTCTCTCCCCCATCCCCATCATCCTCAGTCACATCACTTAACTCATCATCCTTATACACCACCTTTTCATCACCTTTTACATCCACTCATCCTTTTTTCTTTTTCCCTCTACTACCTTTGGAGTAGAGGTCACCATTTGTCGGGTTCCATTCTTTCTGATCCCTCCAATCCCATCAGCAAACTTTTTATTCATCATTTCTTCCATTTTAGTAGCCATCTTCTCCTCCATTCTCTCTTCCATTCGCCTTTCCATTTCCTCCATCCCCTTTTGCATTTCTTGCATTTTCTCTATCAACTCTTCATTCTCCTCCTTCTTGCGCAAAGCCTCCTTATACCTTTCTAACTCCACCCGCATTTCCTCAATCGTGGCCATCTTTACACTGCTACTTTATTCTACTTTACTTTCTAATTTAATACTACTTTACACTACGTCCCCTCACCTATCCTTCGAGACAGCCCCACGTTGTGCGGCACAAATATGTAGCGGATTTTACAGTGAATAAATAAAAGCCGAAACTACAATAATCTTCCAGGATAGATGATGGGGATATAAAGAAAATACACATAAACCCTAAATTTATTACAAAAATAACCTAAACCGATATTACAAAAAAATCCTTATTCTGTATCCTGATACCGATACCACCTTGAAAATTAGAAAATTAATATATCCCACGATATAATAACCCGTTACCACTATCATTTACCGCACTACACTACCTTGTATCCTTATACCGTATTAACCAAAATACCTTAATTATATAAAATATAAAATAAAGACGTAAATGTAAAGACGGATAAGTAAAAAAAAGTTAAATAAAAATATATTAAATATATGAAAAAGTCAATTCAAAATGTTAATTAATGTCACAGCGCTCTGTGGTTAAGTGTTTTTGTTTTTTCTTATGTTTAATTAGTTAAATGTTTTTCACAATTTCACAATGTTTTCTTTACTAATTTTCACAATGTTTTCATTATGAAATGTTTTCTATACTAATTTCTTTCACTCTTTTAATAATTTTTCCAAGTTTCAAAAATGTTTTTCTAAGTTAAGTTTTCATTTTCAAAATGTTTTTGTTTAAGTTTTTAAAAAATGTTTTTCTAATTTAATTTCAAAATGTCCTGTCTCTCTTTTCAGTCTCTTTTCAGCTTAGTTTTCAGCTGTCTATTTTAGTTTTCACGTTTTTAGGTTTTATTTTTGGTATGTCTCTTTCGGTTGGTCTCTTTCAGTGTTCAGTCCAATTTTAAATGTTTCAAATTTAGGTGTAATACACCATTACATAAATTGATCGGTACCCTGTACCAAAACTATTCCACCACTTGGGAATCCAACCACAGAAACCAAACCATCCGCGAATAGAAAATCCAATTCCATAAACTCTGCTTCCAACCGAATAAAAAAAAACCATCCAAGTAAATGTAATCTTCAGTACTGCATTCAGACCAAATTCGGAGAAAAAAAACTGAAATGATACAAAAAACAAAACATCCTAACAATGAAACAATAACAATATAATATAAAGAAAAAAATTTTGATAATAAGTTAATTAATAATAATCAAAAATAAATCTCTTGAACAATCTTTAAAAATTCCAAATTGAAGCAATAATTAAAATTAACTCAACAAAATTTTTTTTAATCAATTAAGTAAAAATTGAAAATCTTTAAACTAACTCAGTCAAATAATAATAATAAAATAAGGAAAATTATTAATAATAAATTAAATGAAATTGAATTAAATGTAATTTTAAAATACTAAAGAAACAAAATCAAATAATTAAATAAAACAAAACCAACAAATTTATAGCTACCTGGCCAATGTTAGTAGCCAGTTTTTGTTTTCCTTTCCCTTTTTTCAATTCCAAATTCACAAACCAAAAACTTTCGTTCTCAATATTACATTAAATCTTACCCAATACCGAAATCCTAAACAAACAAAACGACTATGATTTTAATATTTAACATTAATATTAATAAGAATATAAAAAAAACAAACCCACAATTACCCCTACAAAAGAAACTCAAAGAAGAATCTAAACTCCATCAAATTGTCAAACGTAAATCCCTTGACACAATCTGGAATCCGGTTTTACCATTCTCACGAATCAAACGAAACCCATAAACGATCCTCTCTCATTGATAATAATTCATTAAGCATTAATTATAATCCAAATAAAAAATTTAAACCAAACAATTATCCAATTAAGAGCTTTCAAATCAAAAAATAAATCAATCCAAAGTAAATAACTGGAAAAAAAATTTAAAAATGAATTACTTTGTTACTTTAAATTAAAAATCTTTACTTAAATGAAATGAAGAAGAGATTGAAAATGTTAAATAATTAATTTTTTAAATATCACCACTCAAAGCCTAAAAAAAACATGAAATCCCTGGCACTCATGTTCGGGCGTTCATCTCAGTTTCACCCTTCATCATTCACCCTGTACAAAAAAACAGACAAATAAAATTTGAGACAACAACCAAAAAAACTAAATAACTGAACCACCAATGGATTCGACTCAACTGTGTAATGATTGACTTCATGAATCTCACAGCATTAAGTCTCATAATACAGTTAATTTGCAGTCAAACAGAGTCACATAAGACTTAGGGATGCTTATAGTACACTTCATATGATGGAAAGAATGGCATTGCTCAAAGAACCTCTTGCTTTGTACGCCAGTTCATATTCTAAAGTTAACATTCTTACTATTGTGGAAAAAGATATCACATCACACTGCATTAAGCTATTGAAACCATTTAAAGAAATTGCCAAAAAAAACGGCACCCCTACAGCTTCTGTCTTCGATATAATACCATTAATCTCAACGCTAAGGAAGCATTTTGAACCATCTTCAAATGAAAATAATGACGGTTTAAAAAGAATGAAAGTTGTAATAAAACTAGAGCTAAAAAACGCTTTGGTTCTGTGAAAATTAATGGCCTTCATACTATTGCAACTTACTTAGATCCCCATTATAAAGGCAAGTTTTTTTTGTAACATAATATTAGAACAAGTTAAATCGTCTCTTTTGTGTTGCAGTTGAAAAACTTCAATCCAAACAGTCTATTAATTCGCTACCCATTAAAAGGAAAAAAAATGAAATCTACAGAACCAACACCTTCTACAAGTAAATCAATAACAGATTCACTGGAAGAATTTCTACAGTCCAGTAGTGATGAAGAAACACACGCATTACCAAAAGATGTAGTGCAAATGATTGAAAACTATCACCAAGAAATATTAGCAAAAGTTAAACAAAATGTTTACCCACGCTTGAGTAAACTTTCAAGAAAATACTTGACCTGTCCTCCAACTAGTGTTCCAAGTGAGAGAGTATTTAGCAATGCTGGGATAATATATAATGAAATGAGAAAAAGACTTAGCAGAAAAGGCAGAAAAATTTCTGTTTCTCAAGCACAACCTTCCTATATTTGAATTTCAATACTAGTGTAAAAGGTATATAATCCATTGTAAAATCTCTTTCATTAAGGGCGGAGGTTAGGGAGAGAAGTTGGTGGGGTGCATTTGAGTTGGGTTCCCGTCCCATACCCTGGTAATACAATTATATTAATAGATTGTGGCTAAAACTCGATATATATATATATATATATATATATATATATATCCCATCCGCGGATATTATAAATATATATATAAAATAATATATTATATATATATATATTATATATATATATATATAATATATATTATATGATATATATAATTATAATGCAATACCCTGCAATCAAAATTTGTATTTGTAAATACCCCCTGAGGTATTTTCACCAGTTGTTTATTATAATACTGGGTTATTTACAATATATATATATTATATATATATATAATATATATTATATATATATATATATAATATATATATATTATATATATATATATATATATATATATATATATATATATAATAATATATTATATATTATATATATATATATATATATTATATTATTATATATATATATTATAATATATATATATATATATATATATATTATATATATATATATATATATATATATATATATATATATATATATATATATATATATATATATATATATATATATATATATATATATATATATATATATAATATATATATATATATATGTATGCAATATATTATATATATATATATAATATAGTATATATATAATATATTATATAATATATATATATATATATATATATATATATGTATCAAACATTCGCATCCGCGGATATTACAATCAAACATCCGAAAAATGACATCTGCTGCATCACTAGTTACACAGCGGTTCCTACGTTTCTTCCAATGGTCATAGAAGTACCAGAAGTCATTTTCCTGAAGTGTGTTTTTAGTTCAGGTGTTACAGTATTTTTTATGTTTTTCATCGTTCCAAAATGACCCTTCAAGTTCATTTTCAACTTAGGGAAGAGGAAGAAATCTCACAGAGCTAGATCTGGGCTGTATGGAGGATGTGGAAGTACTTGAATGTTTTTCCTCGTCAGAAATTCTATAATTGAGAGCGCAGTGTGAGATGTTGCCTTATTGTGGTATGACACCCAATCGTCTGCAATGTCTGTTCTGATTCCTTGAACTCATTTCAAGACATCTTCGTAGAATACAGGATTAACTGTCTGTTCTGAAGGTACAAATTCCTTGTGCACAATATCACGGCTGTCGAAAAAAACAATAATCAGTGTTTTCACCTTGGACTTGCTCATACTTGCTTTCTTCAGACGAGAAGTTTTTGTGTGTCATTCTTGCTTTCTTCGGACGAGAAGTTTTTGTGTGCCATTCCGCACTTTGCCGTTTGGTTTCAGGATCCTACTCAAAAACCTATGATTCATCGCCTGTTATAACTTTATCCAGAAAATTGTACTCCATTTCAAGTAAATCCTGACAAATATTGACCCTGTTCGCTTTCTGCTCCACAGACAAGTCTTTCGGCACTAGTTTTGCACACATTTTTCGCATGTGCAAATGGTTTGTTAAGATTCTATGAACTGCATTTTTATCCAAACCAGTTTCTTCTACAATCACTCAGACACTGAACCTGCGGTCTCTCTCCATCACAGCTCTAACAACTTCCACATTTTCATCGTTTGTTGACGAGATTGGTCTTCCACAACGAGGGTCGTCTACAACATTTTCTCGGCCGTTTTTGAAAGCTTTGTGCCACTTAAAAACCATAGTTCTCGATAGAGTGGCATCACCATAAGCTTTGCTTAAAGAATCAAATGTCTCAGTGGCAGATTTGTTATGTTTCACACAGAATTTGATAGCGTACTGCTGTTCAATATTTAGTTGCATCGCAAAAATGTAACGAGGATAGAAAACACGCCCATACACAAAAAGATGTAGTGCAAAAACGTAACGAGGTTAGAACACACGCCCATACATAAGCAGATATAGTGCAAAGCTGACTATAAATCTGATTAAAATTAGTTTGGATATGTAGCCTAGACAACTAGCTACCCACTCGTATACGTCACGGAGGAGCTACATTACTCAGACTTTCATGGGATATTCAGTAAACTTATTTTTGGGACATAGTAGTATATCATCATCATCCACTTTCTATCCCGAAGACTTTGGGTAAGGTGCGTTCCATGCACCGGAAAGAGAAAAGTAGTAGAAGAACATGACACAAGTTGAAAAGAAAGCCCAGTCTTACTGCCCTCTTTATACCTATTAATGAGAACTTGTCGCAGTTAAAAAATCCATCCTACAGCTTCACGGGACCGCGACGCACACTCGCTATGGCACCTCGTCAGTGCGGGCCTCATCCCTTGGCCCAGGTGGGCCACAACCATACCCCCTCACAAAACCCCGCTATTCACCCCTATTATGCACTTTTCTTCTCACCTCTGCCAAACTCATATTTCTCTCCTCCAGGTATTCCTTTACCAACTCAATCCACTTTTTCTTCAGTCTCCCAGCTGGTCGATTCCCAACACACTCACTACTATACATCCGCTTAGCCAACCGACTATCATCCATTCTTTCCACATGACCAAACTATCTCAACATACTTTCATTTATTATCTCATCTATCCCTTTCTTCACACCACAACTCTCTAATACGTTCATTTCTCATTTTATCAATTCTTCTAATACACTGTCATAATGAGTCTTTGTTTAGTCAACTCTATTTGTATATTTTTTGATACCACTATGTAAGAAAACTTCCGTGTGGTTGTTAATTTAATTGTTCAATCGTAGTATCGTATAGGGTAATAAACTCTGATTTATATAGTGCATTGTACTTACTCAACGAATCCAACAAAACCGTAATCTCTTAAAGTATTACTCTAATGTTTGCGACACTTACACAAATTTGCTTTTTTTTCTACAATTGTTTTCTGTGATTCCTTAACCTTTGGCAATAATTAAAGTAGTAATAGTAGTAAAAAAAGCAGTATGTGAAGTAGTAGAAGAAGTAGAAAAAGAAATAGTATGAGAAGTAGTAGTAAAAGAAGTAGTAGTTGTAGTTGAAATAATAGAAGTAGTATGAGAAGTAATAGTACAAGAAGTAGTAGTAATAGAAGTAATAGTAGTGGTAGAAGTAGTATGAGAAATAGTAGTAGAAGTAGAAGAAGTAATAGTATTAGTAGTAGAAGTAGTATGAAAAGTAATAGTAGTAGTATTAGTAGTAGCAGAAGTAATTTTAATAGTAGAAGTAGAAGTAATAACAGAAACAGTAGAAAAAGTAGTAGTAGTAGTAGTAGTAGAAGTACTATGAAAAGTAATAGAAGTAGTAGTAGTAGAAGTAGTAGTATGAAAAGTAATAGTAGTAGTATGAAAAGTAATAGTAGTAGTAGTAGAAGTAATAGTGATAATAGAAGAAGTAGTAGTAGAAGAAGAAGTAGTATGAAAAGTAATAGTAGTAGTAGCAGTAGTATAAGTAGTCTGAGAAGTAATAGTAGTAGTAGTAGTAGCAGTAGTAATAGTAGTAGCAGAAGTAATATAAAAGGAATAGTAGTAGTAGCAGAAATATCAAGAGAATATTAGCTGGTACCACAAGTAACTATCAGCACCAACTTTAACTGTTTAACTCACTAAGGTCACTCAAAAATCTCACCAAAGAAACCACCTCAACCCAAGATGGAAAAGTAAATAAATTCACTATAGTTTTGTTTTATCTTTAATATAATTCCTATACATGATTATATAATAAATATATGGTACACTTCAAATAACAGTTGCTAAAAGTACCTACTATTTGCCTTTACGACAATGGGAAAATAATTCAATTTTTTAACTTCCAATTAATCCATCAGTCCAACCATTCGATTTTTCAAATTTTACTTAAGTAATATAACTCTGTAGTAATCTAAATTTCGCTCAAACAAATGTAACTAAACGTCAACAAAATAATGGTTTATGTAAAATTATATTATTTTTAGTTGATAGCATAGCCACACTCCACTTTGAGACATATAACATCTCATAGAGGGCGGGACCAGTGTATTCATACTCAACACCCTTCATTGCACATGCTTTGACGTAACATACATAATACAAGTCTGAAACAAGGATTGATTCTGTCACCGCACAATACAACTCTGTTTCCAAAGCAAATCCATTTTGATGCAGCTCCTACTCCTTCTCAGGCTCTAAATTCTATTGATAAGTTATAATACTTATTATTATTATTATTATTATATTATTATTATTATTATTATTATTTTTATTATTATTATTATTATTATTATTATTATTATTGGAACATCGGTTAGGGTTTATAGTTTTCGAATGTGTTAGGCCTGCAACAATTTTTATTCAGACGGAACTAATTTTCTTTGTTCCTTGTTTCCACTCTGAATGTTTCAAATGTAGAGACTTTGTCAGTGAAGTAGAATTTCCCTTGGAGGACTTTTTATGGTTATGGTGAAAGATTGGCAGACTAACTCAACCTTTCGGGGTTCATTTTAGTTCTGACAGTTGTGGCCTTAAACCCTTCCCTTTGTTATAGTTCTTGAATTCAAAACAGATTGTTCTACCACTTATCTGTTTCCTGGCTTTTTGCCTCCAAGTATTTATAGTATTTATAAGGTATGTAGAGAGAGATGTCCAAATTATTGTTTTATTCCTTATAAACTAATTACATATAAATATTTATTTATGTCTCTACAAAATTTTTATTATTAATGAAAATCTTAAATATTGTCAAAATTTTATCACAATGTTTATTTATGTAACTGTTTTCTGATTATCGTTTTACAAATGGTTCTTACTGTTTTCACCGTCAGACGGATACTGACGTAAAAGTAAATTACATAAATATTAGAAGTTTACATAAATATATATATATATTGATTTTTATCGAACGTCATTTTTTGAATGTTTATGAGTTAGGATTTTAGGGTTGAAGACCCTTAAAGTGTGATTGAGTTTATGACAAAGGTTGAGGACCCAGAAAACGTTAACAATGACCTAACTCATTTACACTGAAATAAATTATAAAATTTTAAAGCACTTAAGCATATACATATATATATATATATATATATATATATATATATATTATAGTATATATATTTATATATATATATAAATATAATATATATATATATATATATATATATATATATCTGTGTAATACACACATACATATACATACATACAATATATTCATATGCGCACATATATATGCATGTATACGCATGTATATTTATACATTAGTATACATAGATGTATATGTACCACAAAATATATATTATTTATTATTTATTTTTATTGTCGTTATTTTCGCATGTGTAAGTGTAAACGTACATGAATAGATAGAGCATTCGTTCGTAATAACTATTATTACTATTATTATTATAAATAATATTATTATTATTATTAATATTATTATTACTATTATTATTAATAATATTATTATTATTATTATTATTATAAAAATAATATTATTATTATTATTATTACTAATACTAATAATATTATCATTATATAAATAATACTAATATTGTTATTATTATTAATATTATTTTTATTTTTATTATTAATATTATTTTTATTATTACTATTTTTATTATTATTATCTCGAAGTTAATTTGTTTTTGAACAAGAATGGCTTCGAAACTTATAACAATAAAAGTTTTAATAATAAAAAAAAATAAATCTCAAAAGTTTTAAAGTTAAATAAATTTTTAAAAGTTTGATAAAATAAATCTTTAATTTTCGAAATCTTTAAAGTTATGAAGTTATTTTCTGAAAATATAATAATAATAATAAAAAATTTTATTAAGTTAGAAAAAATGCTTAGAATGCCATATCTTTACGATACATACTGTTGTTGTTCAGCTAAGTTCAGTTATTATTAAACACCTTCAAAATTATACTTGTGAATTTTCTTCCTAATGGTTTTTGTGTTCTTTTCAAGAGCCTTCTATGTAATGATTTTGAGAGCTAAATCTTGTCCTTATATAGTCTGTATTTCGGATATTATGTAGATGTCATATCCTGAATATTGTTATTGAAAAGAAAATAAAAATCATTTTTGCTTTGAAAAAATTGTGAAATGAGAATTCCAAATGTTGAAATAGGATGTCTATTTGGTTATAATATCACTAATTAATTAATTAAATTCTAAAGTGTCGTAATGTGGATTTTCCCACGATCAAGTGAATTTTCCCACGATCATTAATATATATTAATTTCTAATATCTGTATCCTGTTTATAAGAAAATATGGAATTATGGGGTTTCGCAATTTCTTTCAGGTGCCCCTCCCTTAACGGAACTTTGCGGAACAAATTCTGGAAATATGTCTGGAACTATGAAAATCCCTTCTAATGTAAAATGTGATATTTTATATGGTTTGTAAATATGGTTAAATATGGTTTAGCATATTAATCATAAAATATAATTACTAAATTATTAAATAATTGAAATTATAAAAATTATTAAAATTCTCAAAAAAAAATTAATCAAAATTATATTGTCAAGTCTGAATAAATGAGGAAATACATTAAATTATTAAATTCAATCATTCATTATGTTAAACTTGAGTCTATCAAAAATTCTAAAATATAAAATAAAAGTAAAATATTAAAGTATATAAAGTAAAAGAATTATCAAGTATTAAATCATTTTTTTTCTAAGATTTACTGATATGATTAGAAATATCTAGAGTAGTAAAATTATTTAAATAATTAAAATATTACTAAATTATTTAATAATCATTAAGAAATTATTATAATAATCGAAAAATATTCAAAAGTAAAATATAACTTATTGAAAAGTAAAATATTAAAATTAAAATATTTGAGAAATTCAAAGTAAAATATAAAAAAAAATAAAATATTTAAAAGTAAAATTATTGAAAATTAAAATATTAAAAATCTAAAAATATTTAAAAAAAAATAGTAAAATATTTAAGAAGAATAAAGTATTTAAAAATTAAAATATTTAAAAAATGGAATATTAAAAAAAAAATACTAAAATATTAAAAAAATTAAAATATTAAAAAAAAGTAAAATATTAAAAATTTGAAAATATTTAAGAAGTAAAATAATCAAATAAAAATTGAAATATTTAAAATATTCAAGTGTAAGGTTATATAATTTGTCAAAATTATTAAAATTATTCAAATGTAAAAATTAAAAGTAAAAAAAAATATTAAATTATAAAAAATGTTTATATTGAAAAAAATCAAAAATTGTCCTAAGATTTAAAATTATCCAAGTTTGTGTAAAATAGTTTGAACAAAATTGATAACAAAAGTCTGAACAAAATCGATAATTAATTTCTGTTCGGTTTTAAATTAAAGTAAAATTGATAAAATGTTATTATTGATAGTATCTATAAAAAAAAACGTTAAAATATTAACATAAAACATTATAATTATCTCAGTAAGTTAATTCCACAAAATTATTATTAATGTAAAATATTTATTTAATATAATTTTTAATTATGAATTTGTATTATTTATTAATACTCAAATACTTGGGAATTTTATTATTAATTATTTAAATATTTGAATATCAAATTTTTAGTTATTTTGGGGATATTATTTGTGATTTACATGGGGGTCTCTGGCAGAGAAGTCCTTGGGTTGCGGATAGTATTTGGCGTCGACGTTGCTGAATGATTATGACCTACTGTAGTACCTACTATTGTTCCGGTTCTACCGTTGTTCATTGGTATATAAATACTATTTGAGCTGTAATCCGGATCTGGTTCATCATGAGGGGTTGGTAGCCTCATAGCGCTACGTCGTTTCTTCAGCTTATTGATGATATTTACATAGCTGATTCGTCTATTTATGCGCTTTTTTCTCATCTCTCGCTCACGTCTAGAGATGTCATCTGGTATTGGCATTATCTCGTAAGTCGGTCCAATATTCGCAACTCGAGTCTTTATCTTCTTGTATCTAAAGGAAAGAAAAACAAGAACGGCAGAGACTAGGAAAAATAAAAATAAAGTAGTAACGCTTATAGCTATTTTTGTACCATGTAAATTGTTCAAAGCGTGTCTGTGTAAAAGAATTGTTTCATTAATATGATCAAGGTGTGTGTTCCATTTTAAACCTGTGATTCTAGTATGTGCTGATGTATTTAATGTACTTTGTAACAAGTGATCTTCTATGTTGATGTGTACATTTATATCACTTCTTTGTATGACGCTGTAATGAAAAGATGTGTTATAGTTTACATGTGCAGGGTTTATGAGTGTCTGATAATTTGTTCTAATACTGCATTGTGGTGACAGTACATGGAGATCTTTTACCCATATTACTTGTTGTTGTGCGTCCGTACATTTAAGCACGCCTTGCATAGGCTTTTGAACACTTATAAATAAATGTGCCTGTACAAGTTTTGTGTATATATTGTCATTGTTTATTTTCTCAAATTCACATTGTTTATGTTTATTGAAAGATCCGTTGTTTAATAAAGTGATGATGCAATTCGTAATGTCAAATGAAAGTATTGCATCTGTAAGTGGACAAGCATGATAGTTATTTATTGTTTTGCATTGTTTGAAATGTTGTAAAGTCATGTAAGTGTAAGTAAAAGTATTCTGATTGATGAAATATACCTCGTATGTGGGGGTATATATAAACCTATCCATATTGTTGTTTCTTATGTGTGTGGGAAACGGTGTTAACTGATATGTATGAAATACTTGTTCATCAGTCAGGGGAATCATTGTAATAATACTATACATATTGTTTGGACTAACTGTCGTCCAGGTTAAATGTAAAAATTTTAAAAATTCAGAATTAATATCTAATAAAGTAGTCAACTTAAGTTTAATTTGGGCATCATTAATAAATGGAATTAATGCCTCCTTAGTATAAGCTAAATAGGGTGTATTAAAATTATTGGTCTCTGACAAGATACTATACACTCTGGTTTTTATCCTATTCACCAAATTTACGTAACTAGACACAAGGTTAATATAATCTGTTATAATCATACCATTTTCAATTTCTAAGAATCTACTCACAGCTTTCTCATTACTTTCTAGTATTCTAGTGAGCTGATTGGATATTTCGTTTACAGAAGAAACAGTATCTTTCAACTGATCCTTCAATTGGATTATTATTTTGTTATACCCATCATTACTATCATCTAGCATCGTTATTTCCCTCTTTATCTCCTGTACTTCCTCGTCTAGTGCCGTGCCGAACACCGATTTGAAGATGGTTCCTATTCCGTTCAAATACCCTCTTTCCTTTCTTCCGGAAGAATTGTAAGACCGAATCCATTCATCTTCTAACAGTGCTTTCACCTCAGATAATAGGAGATAAATATTTCTAATTAAAATAGCGTTTGTGCTCTTTTTCATTACTCGTGTGAATGTTGCTCTTCTAGTTCTGTTACTTCCTTGTTCTGTATTACTATCCAGATGTTTAATGATGCTAAAAATCGTATTCCTACTTGTCTTTGATGCAAGGTGTAATTTTCCGTTTGAATAAGTATAATTCCTTTTGGTTACCATTATGTCAGGAACTGATTTAGTGTTGTTGCTTATGGATGTTGCGTTTGTGGTGTCGTCTACGGATGTAGAAAGTTCCTGCAACAATCCTGCTGGCTTCTGATTGTATCTTTGCCGTATAGATTCATACGCATCTTTTGCCGTTCGTGGATACGATGATTGATATGAGGTACCAAATTGCTGTTTTCCCACTGTCTTCTCTGACGTTAATAACGCGGCTTGCACATTCATGAGTTCCTTTTCCATTGCCAATAAATTCTCATGAATGAATTTAGAGCATTGAAGATTTAGGGTTACGTCTAAGTAACCCATAATAAACTTCGTGGACCCCATAGGGTCAAGAATAAGGCCTGGTACAATCTTTACATCCTCAGGTCTGTTTGTGGTTTGGTATGCTATACAGCCTGTCATGATCCGCATTATAACAGCAATCCTTACCAAATGAACATTTTTGCACCCTTAACAATCAATATATATATTAGTATATATTATATATCATATATAATATATATATATATATAATATATATATATATATATTATATATATAATATTATATATATATATAAATGTTAAAAAAAATAAAAGAAAACCAGTAATAATAATCATGTGAAATGTAATAATTAAATAAATTCAAAAGTTAAAATCTTAATAGTTACTCTTCTAATTTATTAGTTCCTTTAACAGTTAAGATATAAATACTATCAAAAGTTAAAATCTTAATAGTTACTCTTCTAATTTATAATTTCCTTTAACAGTTAAAAGAAAACGCTTCTTTTAAGGACAGATTCCTCTAATATAAATAAAAAATAAATTATTATCAAAAACATAAAATTATCATTAAAATAAAAATACGCATTAAAATAATGTACACGTGGGTACACACACAATGCTATATACACACATATATATCTATATATATATATATATTCACATTCATACCATTGTAAATGTTTTTGGTTCTTTGTAAATGTGATGTAAAATGATTGGTTTTGTGGTTTTTAGTTGACTCTTGTAGTTCTCAGCAATCGAAGAAATTCATCCAGTTTCGATCCTATATTTCTTATTATACTTTAAACTTGTCTACTTTTCTTTCCAATAAGTTTCGTCTCTCTCTTGTATTAATTTTCAATTTTTTCAACTTTTCCCATTTTTCTCTTCTTTGTTTTGGTGATAATCTCACACTTCGCATGAGATACTTGTATCTTGGCTGCATGATACGTTTCTTTCTGGATATTGTATCTAGTTCTTCTATTGGTCTTTTGGGTCTGCTTGATATATTGGAGCGGTCTTCTTGTACACTACGGTATGTTACAAACGATACTGGTGAAACTGTTGCAGTTATTGGTTCGGGTTGTGATCCAAAACTAAAATTATATATATTGCTCAATATGGGTGCACATAGTGTTATTTGTGCTATCTCTAAACAAATTGGTTTCAAAGTTTTGTCATAACCACTTTCAGGAATACGCACTACCGATCTTTGAGGTGTACCAACTTCAAATGAAGGTGCCATATTCTAAAAATCATATATATATATATATATATATATATATATATATATATATATATATATATATATATATATATATATATATATATATTATATATATAATTATATATATATAATATATATATATATATATATATATATATATATATATATATATATATATATATAAATCTAATTTATTAATATGTCTTAAGGTTGACCTATATCTGCAAGTACTCTCTCTTCCTCATTTCTATTATATTACTCCTTTTATAAATCTGATTTTCCCTTGAGAGTCTCTCCCTCTTATAGTCCATGCATTATCCCTCCAGAACAATCTCCAATGAAGTGACAGGTTGTTTGTAGATATCTGTGATCTGGTATGGATAACTGGTATATTTTCACCTATGATAATATGCTGGAAAAAATTCTGTATCAATTCTATTATATTTCTTCTTCTGTGGTATAGCAACCATACATTCAAGATGTCTAGCGTGTCTTCATTTCGAGTTGGTAGTAACGCTCTTCTTAGATCATCTGCTTCTTCTTCCCTTAAATATGATATTAGTTTTAACGGTATATGAAACATGGCTAACGCCCATGATTTCGTACAAGCTATTATAAATATGTCCTCCATCATTTCATACGGAGTGCAATCTAAAATGTCTGTAAGTATTCTTTCTACTATCTGATCTTTTCTATTCAATCTTATCAGTTTGAGCAATCTAAATAACAATCTAGGACTTATTCTTCTTCCTATGTATCTTTTATGACTTTCTTTAAAATCAACCCAGAACTTATATAAAATTCGATAGTAATTAATCGGATATACTTCTTCTATGGCTATTTTCTCCAACATGTGTTCCATTATTCCATTATAGCCCGTGTAAGGCATTATTTTCATTAACTCCTTACATTCGGTGTTGAATGTATCTTGATAAGGCCATGTGGCTAAAGCTACCAAATGCCCAGATAAGACATCTCCAAAAAGATTTCTATACAGTGAGTCTCTTGTTCTACCATTCTTAGTGAGTGCATTCATAATTTGAACCATCACTTGAGTACATGGAAATATCGGTACAAGTGTTTGCATTTTCTGTGCATTCATGACCATAATTGCTCTCACAATTGACTCCATCTCCTTCCATCTTCTTTCATTTTCTAATTCTTTTGCTAGACTACAGAGTTTATTTATGTTACCTGACCATATGAAATTGGCTATTATAATTTCACGATTTTCGCCTGAAATATCTCTTTCATGGTATGGCTCTATGTGTTTGAAAAATTCTATTCTATCTCGACTGCTTTCTGTCTCATAATACGCATTTTTGAACACTTCTCTGTCAATTATGGTTCCGAAATGAGAATAACAATCAATATTTATCAGTTCAATGAATTCATTAAAATCAATATTGATTCCGCAAGCAATTCGAGCGATTATCCAGTCTTCAGTCTGGGAAACAATGGTTTTAACCCATCTTTTTACGAGTAATTCAAGGTGAGTAGGTATATCTAGTTTTGAGGATATTGATTCGGCTATGATAGTGGACTTACTTGTGTCTATTCGCCGTTTGGTTGCTTCCTCTGATTCGATGTCACCACCGAAGTGAAATCTTTCGCCAGTCCATTGCTCCAAATTCTCGGGTAACAGGCTTTTCGCATGTTTCGATGCGACAATCGCGACGCCTACCTTGATTGCGGCTAAATCAACCAAATTCATCGGGTTGACTCTGATGTTTCCTTCCATCATCTCTAGAAGTAAAATTATCAGATTGTGAATTTCTTCTTCCATATCTGTGTGTTCGTGTGTATGTGTTTTAAGTGTAAAATAATTCAGATTAAACATTACGCACACATTTTAATAAAATACACACATATACATACAAATTTGTATGTAACCACAACTAAATAAACACATAAATATACATAATATATATATATATATATATATATATATATATATATATATATATATATATATATATATATATATATATATATCCAAAAATAAAAATCTTACTTTTCTAATTTATAAATAAATATCAATTAAATACCAACGTACTTTCATACACTTGTTATGAAAGGTATGCTTTCATGATTATTTATACCTAAGTTTTCATTCTAGTGAAAACTATTACCTAAATAAATTGTAAAACATAATATGGATGTGTAAAGGTAAATAAAAAATAAAATGAAATACCAGTAAAATTTTATTTATTAAAAGATTATTAAAATAGTTTTACAATCTAATTTTATTCATATAATAACTATATGAGCTATGATTATTTAAATTCACATAGTGTATATCGAGAATAAATATTTATATATATATTAAATATTGGACCCTCGATACACTATTATATGAAAATATATATATATTCCTTGCTTCTTATTTCCATGGATGTCCTTCTTCCGATTTGTTGAAATTACAATCTATATGTGACCTCAACTTCTAAGAACTCTAAAAATTTTTTTTTAATTAGGCATCTTAAAGGTTGGGGTTACCCATATTTTATTCAACTGAATTTCTTTATCACACTTCCATCTTCTAACTTCAAGCTTCTTATTTAAATTCTTTCCAATGGTTGCATTATTAAATTTTCCTCAATTAATATTTAATAAGTGTGTTCTTATCCTCTTAAATGAGTGGTGGAATCTTCTCCTTCTAGCAGTAATATCTTCAAGATTCATTGATGAGCTCTGTAAACTTCACTATGGATATTATGCTCGGTTGAAATAAATTCCTCCTTCATTTTTTTCAACAGAAATAAGATTTTAAGTTTTTTACACTTTTTCTTATTTAATGAACTATCTCAACTCAATACTAATTGTTGAGTCCTTATCTAATTATATATATATATTTATCTTAATGGCTTTCATCTTGCCATCAATTCTGTTATCTATTTTCTATAGCTATTTATTTCTCTAGTTCTCCTCAATGTATCAGTTATGGATAGTTCTTGACAGTTTTATAAATATTTTATCCTCTCTATATATTTAAAGTTTTAAATGAAGTTCTCTGTCATTTTATGGAAACAAAAATATATCTTAATATTTTAAATCGGTAAGTTAGGTTAGGTTCAGCAAGTTAGTAAATTCTAAGTATTTCGCTTCGGGTTTATGTTAAGAGAAAAGTTAGAGTTGAAGTTACATCTTCTAGAGGTTTTAATCTCTTATTTCCAATAAAGGGTGATAAACGGACAGTAAATCAACAGCCTAAGGACTCAAGTCTTTCTCCTTCCATAAGCACTTTGCTTATCATAGATTGCCTTTAGTACATTATATATATTATTTTAAATCTATATTTATTGGGAGATCTTAGCTTCAAACAGAGTTAAAGAATCAAGAGTGGAACAACTTATCCGGAGATTTTACAACTCTTTTGCCTTTCCGAAGGGTAATTTGCTTATGCTTGATAGTGCAGCCTTCGTAAGACCTCTTAAATCTTCTTCTCTTGTTGTCAGCATCATGTCTTCCTATTTATAAAGCGTGTTGATAGATACGCCTTTCAATCGATGTAGTAGCACTTAAACGTCACGGTGCTATTGACGCACGCAAATAAAATTCACGATTTCAAGTTGATTTGTTAAATCGGTTTACTCCGAAAGTTTTGTACAACGTATACCGACAATTCTGTATTCATTCTATTCATGTAACATTTCTATTTATCTGTACGGTTTTCCACCGATCATACAGAGTATCTTCATGGCTTGTACCGCTGGTGCCGATAGCGGGTGCAGAGTGCTTGATTACTTTGTTCAACACTCCACATCTTTCGGTAAAGACGTTGTGCAGAGCTGGGGGTATGATACAGCTTTTCGTACCCCTCCTTAAATACCTCTTCATTCAACTTGAATGGACTATCTTCATGGCTCTCCTCTATCATGACCAAAAATAATTATCTGGATCAGAGAGGTCGGTCATAACAGCGGTTTTAGACTGTGACCTCACCCATGTAGGCTGAACTCATTCTCCTCTAATGGATGAGTAAGTAGCTTCGGATAGAATTAATCTTGCTCTAAATTTTTGCTTGAGTGCAGTACTCTATGCTCATTCTTAACCTCTCAATAATTTGGGGGAGCAGTGAATCCGTGTCTTAGTCAGACGGTATTCTGCAACTGGAATCTACTTCGTGATTCCCCTCGCCTATAAATAAATTTTCAATTTGGTTAGGCGGCTCAAGTATCATTTTTTTTTTTTTTTATTAGTACCTCCTCGTCAAGTATCTATACAACTTTGAGGATATGTGGCGGCTTTATAGCACTGCCCAAGTTCTTCGCAAGCAAATGTGCGGGTTGACCTTTTCTTCATTCTCCTGAATGGGTAAAAATATATCATCTCAATACTATTCGTAGAGTAATATTTCATTATACTAGGATGTGTGTGTGATCATCTTACTACTAGTATTCTCCCATTAGCGCGTACTTTAAATTTTCTAAACGCGTACTCCATGTTAATGTGGTAAGCTTTATTCTTCGGAGTTCAATTCTAGGGTTTTCTCAACTTATAACGGTTTTTTACCTATGCTATGTAGGCCATGCTCAATATTGTACGAGCCAGTGGGTTGATTTGTAATCCCACCATCATCGCTACCCCATATAAAATTTTACTTATGGGTGCGTGAGACACATCTTGTCTATGGTCCTCGTTATAAGTTCTATATGGCTTAACATTAATAGAATTCTTCCTTGTTATATAGCCTCTTTCTAACTGTTAAGTGTGTGGTTGTCATGGTGCTGTGTGTGTACATAATTGCCATAATTAATATGTATATGTTTTTCTTCCTTAATTTACATCCGTCTTCAACCTTGATCCGTATTGCTTTTAAATCCCTTTCACAACATATATATATATATATCACATTAAGTATACTTATTTATTTTGTTAAAAAATGTAGAAATTATCTGTAGTTGTAAATGTAAAAAAAATGTGAAGAAAATAAATTGTTTGTGATATTTATAAGCCAAAGAAACATTATTTTTATCGAAGAGCAAGCAAAACTAATATTACTTTATTTAGATGCGATTGTGTTTTTTGCTCGATTTTGTCGAAAATCGAAATGGATAAAATGGATTAAAAAAAAAGATCTGCTCATATTTCTCTAATTAAATAAGAAAATTCATTTTTGAGCTTAGATTGTTCATCGCTAGAATCATACACACACTAGGGTATGTTTTGTTTTGCAATTTGACAAAAAAATATATATATATATACCTATATAAATAATATATATATATATATTGTGATACAAAGTCTGGTTAATAATAATTAAACACTAATAACTATATATACATATATAATACTAACCTAGTGTGTATTGATTAATATGATTCATATATGCGATAATTAGAATATACAATCTTTAAGCTTCACAAATAAGTAATTAGGTAAGTAAGATAAAAACAAGACGTTATAATTAACTACTAATACTATATACATATATATAATATTACAGCTATATTTAATAATACTATTATAGACACAATCAAAAATTATATTTTAAAAATCATTGAGATCAATGTTTCTTTGCTTTCATTTTCAAACGGATGTATGATAAAAGTTATTTATTTATGCAAAAGATGGTTTATTCAACAATTATATATTATTATTGAATATAATATTTATATGCAAAATATAGTTCATAATATAAATTTTAATGAAAATTTTTATGAAAAAACATTTTTTATGTGTACCTTTATGTAAACTTTTTATGTAAAAAACTTTATATAAACTTTAGGTAAACTTTATGTAAACTTCTTCATTAGCAGGTGTTTTAAAATGAAAATGTAACACCTTTGGCTTGTACGTAAATTTTCTACGTACACCACACACGCACATGAAAATATTTGTTACACACTTACGGACACTTATTTAATTCTAAATAAATCAATAATTTAAACATACACATAACTACATACATATTTATATATTATATATATATATATATATATATATATTATATTATATATATATATTAATATATATATAATAATATATAAATATTATATATATATATACTATATATATACTATTATTATATATATATATATTATATATATATATATATATATTATATTAATATATATATATATATTAATAATATTATTATATATTATATATATATATATATATATATAACTTATTATAACCGAAATATTCTTTATTCACTAAAATAACCTAAATAATTTGGTTGCATTTAGATAGATCTTGTATAGCCATTGATCCCTAATGCATGGCACAATGCATTTAGCAAGTACCTTCCCCTTTTTCTTTTACTTCCCTTGCGGGACCTCGATGGGTGTACACTCATTTACCTTCTTACTATTTTTATCTGGAGTTATCCTTTCCCCTCTTTGGGTTTCTCTAACTATTTTGGATAAGGTAACTGGGACATATTCGCACTCCGGCGAGGAATTGTAGGAAGAGCGAAATATTCTTAGTGTCTCTTCCTTTTCTTCATTTATAGGGGAATCATACTCTGTCTTTCTTTTCACTTTATAAGATATGATACCCGTTTCGGGATTATACATGGGTGACGAAGATGGTGAAGAAAATCTTGCCTCTGATTCCTCTTCTGTCTCATCGCTAATTATTATTGGACCTTCCTTGCCCTCTTCTCCCGACTCTTTGTTTATATTACTTTGTAGTGAAGAGTGAGAGGTAGTCCCTTCAGTGCTTGGGGAAACGAAATCTTTGTATGTATATACTCGTGAAGAGCGGGGTAACTCTTCCTCTTCCGATTCTTCGTCTTCAGACGATATATAGTTACGATACTTATATCTTACTCTGGGATAGCTCTCTCTTTGTGTCTTTTAGCGTACGAGAATTTCTATTATACATTGAACGTTTCTCTTGGGAAACGTCATATTTCGCTTAATCTTGATTCTTTCACGTACTATACGTAGGTTACAGACCATTTCTGATGGGTTATCTATCAGGGGGACCTAAAAAATGTGAGATGACATTTTTTTGCATTGATGCCTTCCTCGACTATAAGGCTCGCAGGTCCCTGGGCCTTTTTCTTCTATAATATAGGCGTTCCGTATCTTCTTCACGATCACCTCCTGGGTTCCCTTTTATTCTGCACCTGGGTGGAATTTCAACATCCTGATGGCGCCCGGGATATTCTACAATTGCCCCTTATATTGACTCTAGTCCTTTTCTGCCTTCTGGTAGTGAGGCCCTGATAATCGCTGCTCTCTGCGTCCTCTTCTATACTCTTTCTTTCTCGGCTTAACTATTCTTTCCTATGTCTGCTCTATCTTTATGCTCCAAATTCTTCTTCCTTTTAACTGTTCTATTCTGTGCACATAGTCAATATTGCAATCAATACTTCTTCTCTCTTACCTTTATTCAAACTTTTCAGATGTTTACATCAACACCCATCTTGTCATCCTTCCTCCCTATTATATACCTTTTTTAAAGTAGACTTGTATTATTTGCACACCTGCTCCACATCATCATCTAAGTTCATTATTTTCTGTCTCCACTCTCCACCTTGCACATGTACATGTGTTGAGGTAGTGGTGTGTCTCGTAATAGCCGATGTGTTTATATGAAGCTTTTTGATGAGAGAGCTCGCTTGCAGCCAAAATCCTAATGAGGAAATTGATGAAGCAACAGAAAATAGAGCATCTTCTTGTCCCTGTCCACTATTACCGGGCCTCCATTTGCTCCTGAACTTCACTCTCTCTCTTTTTACACCTACACACAAAATTGTACACACCCCTACTCACACACACACAAATACAAATTATATATATAATACCATATTGAATAAAGGTTCATGTAACTAAGTAATTTAGTAGTTTATATATATATATATACTAATATCACTAATCACCATAAGAAGGTATGTTATATATAGGTCAATAAGTATCATAATCTCAAAAATGATATATATTAATATATATATATATATATATAAATTTATTAAATTAAACCAATATACAACTTTTAAAGGCAATGCACTTCTCGTTATGAATCTTTGCATTAGCAAGCAGGATGCTCATCTTTTCCCTGTTGTATTAGTTCACATGCGAAAATTATAGACAAGTGAACGTGGGATTCGTTATGAGAGCCTTGGGCTGTTAGCGTATGAAGTAGATATATTTACTAAAGAAATGTATTTGAATTTTTAAGGTGTGGCGGTGGTTACGGCGTTATTTTAGTTTGGAGAAAAGAAGATATATATATATATATTTTAAATCCTTAAGACGCGAGTTTTATTTGTTTACGCGCGAGTGCGTGTGATGATGCGATCTATAAACTGGAAGAAAAAAAACTTCTAACTGTTTATGAGATGGACAGGAGTGTAGGAAAAGAAAAGAGGAAGGCCCACCCACATAACAAACTTTAAGGTTATTATTTTTAATGTTTATGGAGATATTTGATAGAAAGAAATAGTTTTTATAGAGGGCCGTTATTGATATTTTTCCTCTACCTATACAAGAAAAGTTTATTACGAGAGATTTGCTCTAACTTATCGAGACGTTTATGAGAGATTTAAAATAAAAATAATAAATTTATTTTTAAGAGCTAACCTGATATTCTTCAATCTGCTGTATCCTTCGTTGTACCAGTGATTCTTGCGGCTTCGTTTTCTGGGTAGTTAATTATTCCTTGGTTACTGCACTTTTTTTTCATTATATACAGTCAGACTTGAGTGAGCAGTTTTTGTAGAGTTAGTTCTTTGAAGATTTTTTTCAAAAGAAAAAATTTTCCGCTTGATATGGTTTTCCTCTTCTTCAATTTTTTTTTGAATTGGGAATTTTATAAATTTTTCTTATTGATGTTTCAGTTTATTATCATGGTGCACGGCTATTTGTCACGGATTATCCCTGTGACCTGAGGCGCAAAAAGTCTGGTAACATATATCGGTTAGGGTTAAAGTTTTCTTGATGTGTAAGGGCCGTCTGCTAACAATTTTATTTCGAAGAACTAATTTTCTCTGTGTTTACCTCAGTTTCAACTCTGAAATATTAAAAGTGTAGAGACTTTGTCAGTAAAGTAGAATTTCCCGTTGAGGAACCTTTTTATGGTAATGGTTGAAAGATTGGCAGACTAACTCAACCTTTCGGGGTTCATTTTTTAGATCTGACAGTTGTGGCCTTAAAAACCCTTCCCTTTGTTATAGTTCTTGAATTCAAAACAGATTTTCTACTATTTATCTGTTTCCTGGCTTTTTGCCTCCAAGTATTTATAATATTTATAAGGTATGTATAGAGAGATGTCCAAATTATTGTTTTATTGCCTTATAAATTAATTACATATAAATATTTATTTATGTCTCTACAAAATTTTTATTCTTAATGAAAATCTTAAATATTGTCAAAATTTTATCACAATGTTTATTTATGTAACTATTTTCTGATTATTGTTTTACATATGGTTCTTACTGTTTCCACTGTCAGACGGATACTGACGTAAAATTAAATTACATAAATATTAGAAGTTTATATAAATATATATATATTGAATTTTATTTCGATCGTCATTTATTGAATGTTTATGAGTTTGGAAAGGTAAAGCGGTATTTTATCCGATTGAGTTTTATTGACAAAGTCCTCAAAAACACATTTGACTTTTGCTTGAATACGTGAAGACGGACCTAACTCAATTATACTGAAATATATATATATATATAAAATCTTTAAAACACTTAAATAGACATATATATATTATAATATATATATATATATATTATATATATGTATATATATATATATATATATAATATATAATATTATATATATAAATTATAATATATAGTATATATATATATATATATATAATATATATATATATTATCTGTGTAACACACACATTAAATAAAATAACATACAATATATTTTAGTTAACGCTAAGATATATATGCATGTATACACGTGTATGTTTATACATTAGTATACATAGATGTATTATGTACATTAAACAAAAATATATGTTATTTATTAATTTATTTTATTGTTTCTCGTTATTTTTTCGCATGTGTAAGTGTAAACGTACATGTATAGATAGAGCATTCGTTTGTAATTATTATTAATTTACTATTATTATTATAAATAATATTATTATTATTAATTATTATTAATTATTATTATTATTATTATTATTATTAATATTATATTATTATCATTATTGGCCATATTATAATATCATTATGATTATTAATAATAACATTATTATTATTTAATCATTATTATCATAAATTATTAATTATTATTATTATATTACTAATACTAATATATTATTTATTATATAAAATAATAATTAGTTTTGCTTACATATTAATATTATTTTTATTTTTTATTATTAATATTATTTTTATTATTACTATTTTTATTTAATTTATTATCTCTGAACTTAATTTGTTTTTGAAACAATAAATGGCTTATCAGAAAACTTATAACAAGTAAAGTTTATTAATAATTAAAAAAAAATAAAAATCTCAAAAAGTTTTAAAGTTAAATAAATTTTTAAAAGTTTTAATTAAAATAAATCTTTAATTTTCCGAAATCTTTAATCCAGAATGAATATTTTCTGAAAATATATATAATAGAAATAAGTATAAAATTTTAATTAAGTTAGATAAAATACTTAGAATGCCATATCTTTACGAATACATACTGTTGTTGTTGTTCAGCTAAGTTCAGTTATTAGTAAACACCTTCAAAATTATACTTGTGAATTTTCTTCCTAATGGTTTTTGTGTTCTTTTCAAGAGCCTTCTATGTAATGATTTTGGGAGCTAAATCTTGTCCTTAAATAGTCTGTATTTCGGATATTATGTAGATGTCATATCCTGAATATTGTTATTGAAAAGAAAAAAAAAAATCTTTTTTGCTTTAAAAAATTGTGAAATGGGAATTCCAAATGTTGAAATAGGATGTCTATTTGGTTATATTATCACTAATTAATTAATTAAGTTCTATAATGTTGTAATGTGGATTTTCCCACGATCAAGTGAATTTTCCCACGATCATTAATAATAATTAATTTCTAATATCTGTATCCTGTTTATAAGAAAATATGGAATTATTGTGTTTCGCAATTCTTTCAGGTGCCCCTCCCTTAACGGAACTATGCATGAACAATTACTGGAAATATGTCTGGAACTATGAAAATCTCTTCTAATGTAAAATGTGATATTTTATATGGTTTGTAAATATGATTTAATTACGGTTTAGCATATTAATCATAAAATATAACTACTAAAATTATTTAAATAATAAAATTATTGAAATAATCTAAATTACAAAAATTATTAAAATTCTCAAAAAAAAAAATTAATCAAAATTAATCAAAATTATATTGTCAAATCTGAATAAATACATTCAGTCATTCATTATGTTAAACTTGAGTCTATCAAAATTCTAAAATATAAAAGTGAAATATTAAAGTATATAAAGTAAAAGAATTATTTACTGATATTATTAGAAGTATCTAGAGTAGTAAAAATTATTAAAATAAATAAAAATAATACTAAATTATTTAAAGAAAATTAAAATAATTATTAAGAAATTATTATAGTAATTGAAAATATTCAAAAAAGTAAAATATTAAAAAAAAGTAAAATATTAAAAGTAAAATATTTAAAAAAGTAAAATATTTAAAAAAAAGTAAAATATTTAAAAAGTAAAATATTTTAAAAGTAAAATATTTAAAAAAGTAAAATATTTAAAAAAAAGTAAAATATTTAAAAAGTAAAATATTTTAAAAGTAAAATATAAAAAAAAAGTAAACTATTTAAAATAGTAAAAATACTAAAAATTAAAATATTTAAGAAGTAAAATAATCAAATAAAAATCGAAATATTTAAAAAAATATTCAAGTGTAAGGTTATATAATTTGTCAAAAATTATTAAAAATATTCAAATGTGAAAATAAAATTAAAAGATATTAAATTATAAAAAATGTTTATATTGAAAAAATCAAAGAATTGTCCTAAGATTTAAAATTATTCAAGTTTGTGAAAATAGTTTGAACAAAATAAAAGTTTGAACAAAAATTGAACAGAAATTAAAGTAAAATTGATAAAATGTTAATATTACTGATAGTAAAAAAAAAAACGTTAAAAACATTAACATAAAACATTATATTTATCTCAGTAAGTTAATTCTACAAAATTATTATTCATAAAATATTTATTTATTAAAGTTTTTAATTATGAAATTTGTATTATTTATTAATACTTAAATATTTGGGAATTTTATCATGAAATTTAAATATTGGAATATCAAAGTTTAGTTATTTTGGGGATATTATTTGTGATTTATATGGGGGTCTCGGGCAGTGAAGTTCTCGGGTTGCGTATAGTATTTGGAGTCGACGCTGCTGAAGGATTATGATTAACCGTGGTACCTACTATTGTTCCGGTTCTACCGTTGTTCATTGGTATATAAATACTGTTGGAACTGTAGTCTGGATCTGGCTCATCATGAGAGGTTGGTAACCTCATAGCGCTACGTCGTTTCTTCAGTTTATTTATGATATTGACATAACTGATTCGTCTATTTATACGCTTTTTCCTCATCTCTCGTTCACGTCTTGAGATGTCATCGGGTATTGGCATTATCTCGTAAGTTGGACCAATATTCGCAACTCGAGTCTTTATCTTCTTGTATCTAAAGGAAAGAAAAACGAGAACGGCAGAGACTAGGAAAAATAAAAATAAGGTAGTAACACTTATAGCTATTTTTGTACCATGTAAATTGTTCAAAGCGTGTCTGTGTAAAAGAATTGTTTCATTAATATGATCAAGGTGTGTGTTCCATTGTAAACCTGTGATTCTAGTGTGTGCTGATGTATTTAATGTACTTTGTAACAAGTGATCTTCTATGTTAATGTGTACATTTATATCACTTCTTTGTATGACACTGTAATGAAATGATGTGTTATAGTTTACATGAGCAGGGTTTATGAGTGTCTGATAATTTGTTCTAACACTGCATTGGGGTGGCAATACATGGAAATCTCTTATCCATATTACTTGTTGTTGAGCATCTGTACATTTTAACACGCCCTGTATAGGCTTTTGAACACTTATAAATAAATGTGCCTGTACAAGTTTGGTGTATATTTTGTCATCCTTTATTTTCTCAAATTCACATTGTTTATGTTTATTGAAAGATCCATTGTTTAGTAAGGTTATGATGCAATTTGTAATGTCAAATGAAAGTATTGCGTTGGTGAGTGGACAAGCGTGATAGTGATTTATAGTTTTACATTGTTTGAAATGTTGTAGAGTCATGTAAGTGTAAGTAAATGTATTCTGATTGATGAAATATACCTCGTATTTGGGGGTATACATAAACCTATCCAAATTGTTGTTTCTTATGTGTGTGGGAAATGGTGTTAATTGGTAAGTATGGAATACTTGTTCATCAGTCAGGGGAATCATTGTAATAATGCTATACATATTGTTCGGACTCACTGTTGTCCATGTTAAATGCAAAAATTTTAAAAATTCAGAATTAATGTCTAAAAGGGTAGTTAACTTAAGCTTAATTTGGGCATCATTAATAAATGGAATTAATGCCTCCTTAGTATAGGCTAAATAGGGTGTATTAAAATTTTTGGTTTCTGACAAGATATTGTATACCCTTGTCTTTATCCTATTTACCAAATTTACGTAACTAGACACTAGATTTATATAATCAGTTATTATCATACCATTTTCAATTTCTAAAAATCTACTTGCAGCTTTCTCATTACTTTCTAGTATTCTAGTGAGCTGATCGGATATTTCGTTTACGGAAGAAACAGTATCTTTCAACTGATCCTTCAATTGGATTATTATTTTATTATACCCATCGTTATTGTCATCTAGCATCGTTATTTCCCTCTTTATCTCCTGTACTTCCTCGTCTAGTGCCGTGCCAAAAACCGATTTGAAGATGGAACCTATACTGTTCAAATACCCTCTTTCCTTTCTCCCGGAAGTATTGTAAGACAGGATCCATTCGTCTTCTAACAGCGCTCTCACTTCAGATATTAGGAGATAAATATTTCTAATCAAAATAGAGTTTGTGCTCTTTTTCATTACTCGCGTGAATGTTGCTCTCCTAGTTCTGTTACTTCCTTGTTCTGTATTACTATCAAGATGTTTAATGATGCTAAAAATCGTATGTTTGCTTGTTTTTGATGCAAGGTGTAATTTTCCGTTTGAATAAGTATAATTCCTTTTGGTTACCATTACGTCAGGAACTAATTTAGTGTAGTTACTTACGGATGTTGAGTTTGTTGTGTTATCTACTGATGTAGAAAGTTCTTGCAACAATCCTGCTGGCCTCTGATTGTATCTTTGCCGTATG
>JABUQX010024644.1:12500-17500 GCA_015478945.1 Trachelipus rathkii | reverse complement strand
TACTACAGAACTAGTAGAATGTAATACAAATATAATATATTTATATTACATTCTACTAGGTCTGTAGTATTCATAACTACAATATTGCAAAAATATACTTTGGAAAAGTGTTAATTATACACATAGTTTTAGTATATACTAAAAATCCTTTGGTAAGATTAACTATACATTTACAAAAAGTGACTTCACGATATAGTTATAAAAATAATACCAGATGATGTAATATGCATAACTACAATTTTGCAATAATTTACTTTGAAAAATAATTAATCCTACAGGTAGTTATAGAATATACTACAAATTCTGCAGTAAGAGTAAATACAAATTTAAAAACAAATTACATCAAGAAATGTTATGTTTTCATATTATGTAAAACATACCATTCTTTATGTAATAAATTTAAATTTGTAGTTAGTCTTAATACAGGAATAGTAAACGCAAAAATATTTGTACAATTTATTATTTTTACTTGTAAAGTTAGAATGTACAAAATAAATATACTTTCAACATTGTATATTGGTAAATTGGAAGTGTAATTAAGCGTAAAACATTTCTATCAACTGTAGCATAACACACTTTTTAAAGTAATAAATAATGAATAATTACCACTATTGAAGCAACGTCTAAGAGCATAAGAATTTCTATCGTACAGGGAATCGAAATGGCAAACAAAAGTTTCCTTGTTCTGGCTATGCTGTACTTCATAGGAATGGAAATGATAACTATAACAAATAGTCTCAAGTTTCACGTGCTCTAAATAAACCAATTCACCAGAAACATATATATTTAAAATTTTCCCGAAGCAAGGCAATTAATTGTAATAGCATCTCCTATCTTAAAAGTATTGTTGCAGTAACGCACAAATTGTGTTGTGAACCATTTATCCTTTACTGTTCCACAACGTTCTGAAATAAAACGAGGGTTCTGAACTTCTTTCAAATGACCCAGTGAAATATTGTTTGAGTAATTGTTGCGTTGTTCAAAAAAGTGACAAAGTTTGTAGGAGACCCTTCTGCTAATAGTTTTACCGATATTGACAAAATTGTTCACAACAGATGAAATTTCCTTAGCTAATCTATGCTTACTCTCAAAACGAAATGATGAATATCTAATAGGCGGGCCTAATTGTTTAATTACATGGGGATAATGAGTCATGAAATGTTGCTTTGGCGTTAGTTTCAGATTGGGAAACAACTTTAGGAAAATGCGATGGTGATTTTTGTAGACATTGTACAATGGACAAATACAATACGCAAAAGTCTCCTAAAGCAATTTTATCATTAGGTAGGAAAAAAGCCGAGTACGACGCTGTAGTAACAACTGCGGAAAATGGCGTTTTCACCATGGGTATAAAAACTGTAAGCATTCTTTAAATCATTAGCAAATGCTAGTATCCTTGAATAATCATGGTTACTTTTGGCCTCTTGTACAATTGACATTATTGCATTGGAAATATTCAAAATTGGGAGAGAAACTTGATTAACAATGAATCCTACATTTTTCAAAGTCATGTTTGGCTGGCTTAATAAACTTAGGGTGAAATTTATTAATTCCTCCCTTGCATTAATGACATAACTTGTGGCAGAAGAGTCTGCAAGAGGCAACAGGGAACTTGTTTGAGGGCTAACTAAAACATTAGATATGATGGCTGTAGGCTTAGTGGAGGGAACAATTGAATCATTAATGTGAACAGGTTCAGAGAAGCTGTCATCATGAAATCTTTTAACATGCCTTAGGAAGTTACCCTTATTGCAAAAACTTTGGTCACATCCTTTTTCTAAACACAAAATTTTTTCTTTCCCACTAGTATGAAAATAAAGCAAATGCTTTTTGAATACATTAAAGCAAAGGATTTCATGCCCACACTTTGGACACTTCATAGCTATATAAAATAAAGTATGTACTTGTAATCTTTTGTTGCAAATTATAAAAAAAAAAAAAAAAAAATTATAAAATATTAAAATTTTTAAAAAATTGCTAATTATAGAAAGTATAAAACATGAAAAAAATTATTTGTAATACCTAAGAGCATAATAAAATCATAGAACTAAAAATGAGACAAAAATTCGCGAACAACTCCAGTGTTCGAGCTTTCAATTTTATAAAAATACTCCAGAAATATAATTTGAAGTGTGTCAACAGCTTTGATTAGCGAGGAGCAACTGATGACTTTATCGCAGCATATAATCTTGACGATTGACGGTTTCAATCTGTTTTCACCGGAGATGCTAACTATGAAAGGTTGATGTCTTTCTTTTTCTTTGTTATTTGAAATAACTTCCTGTAAGTTTGATCCTTCCTGCAAAGGGAATGACCATTATTATAAAAACAGTATAAAATTCAATAATGAAGATACATTATCCGCCTAGCTAAATCCAATTTCCTTCATAGACAAGGATATACACTAATCAACAAATCAAACATATATTTACAGTGTATCAGTTCATTGAAAAAAAATGGTAAGAGGAATAAAAGACTTTCATTTATGAATCTGGAGAAAGCATATGACAAGGTTTATCGAGTGGCATTATTGCAGGTAATAGAAACGTATGGCGTGACTGTTAAGTGAGAGTAGAAGAAAGGTGAATGAGGAGTTTGGTAGGAGAATGTATGTGGACATGCAAGGGAATAAGTTGTTTTGGAAGGAAGTGCAAAAGACCAAGAGAGAGAGTACAGGAGGTTTTCAGAGAATAAAGAATAGGAATAGTAGTTAAATATTCAAACTCAGAGCATGTTCACATACATTCTCCTACCAAACTCCTCATTCACCTTTCTTCTACTCTCACTTAACAGTCACGCCATACGTTTCTATTACCTGCAATAATGCCACTCGATAAACCTTGTCATATGCTTTCTCCAGATTCATAAATGAAAGTCTTTTATTCCTCTTACCATTTTTTTTCAATGAACTGATACACTGTAAATATATGTTTGATTTGTTGATTAGTGTATATCCTTGTCTATGAAGGAAATTGGATTTAGCTAGGCGGATAATGTATCTTCATTATTGAATTTTATACTGTTTTTATAATAATGGTCATTCCCTTTGCAGGAAGGATCAAACTTACAGGAAGTTATTTCAAATAACAAAGAAAAAGAAAGACATCAACCTTTCATAGTTAGCATCTCCGGTGAAAACAGATTGAAACCGTCAATCGTCAAGATTATATGCTGCGATAAAGTCATCAGTTGCTCCTCGCTAATCAAAGCTGTTGACACACTTCAAATTATATTTCTGGAGTATTTTTATAAAATTGAAAGCTCGAACACTGGAGTTGTTCGCGAATTTTTGTCTCATTTTTAATTCTATGATTTTATTATGCTCTTAGGTATTACAAATAATTTTTTTCATGTTTTATACTTTCTATAATTAGCAATTTTTTAAAAATTTTAATATTTTATAATTTTTTTTTTTTTTTTTTTTTTTTTTTTTTTTAAAAAAAAATATTATAATTATATATTTTTTTTTTTTTATCTATGAAGTGTCCAAAGTGTGGGCATGAAATCCTTTGCTTTAATGTATTCAAAAAGCATTTGCTTTATTTTCATACTAGTGGGAAAGAAAAAATTTTGTGTTTAGAAAAAGGATGTGACCAAAGTTTTTGCAATAAGGGTAACTTCCTAAGGCATGTTAAAAGATTTCATGATGACAGCTTCTCTGAACCTGTTCACATTAATGATTTAATTGTTCCCTCCACTAAGCCTACAGCCATCATATCTAATGTTTTAGTTAGCCCTCAAACAAGTTCCCTGTTGCCTCTTGCAGACTCTTCTGCCACAAGTTATGTCATTAATGCAAGGGAGGAATTAATAAATTTCACCCTAAGTTTATTAAGCCAGCCAAACATGACTTTGAAAAATGTAGGATTCATTGTTAATCAAGTTTCTCTCCCAATTTTGAATATTTCCAATGCAATAATGTCAATTGTACAAGAGGCCAAAAGTAACCATGATTATTCAAGGATACTAGCATTGAAAGTATGGAAACTGATTAAGAATGCTTACAGTTTTTATATCCATGGTGAAAACGCCATTTTCCGCAGTTGTTACTACAGCGTCGTACTCGGCTTTTTTCCTACCTAATGATAAAATTGCTTTAGGAGACTTTTGCGTATTGTATTTGTCCATTGTACAATGTCTACAAAAATCACCATCGCATTTTCCTAAAGTTGTTTCCCAATCTGAAACTAACGCCAAAGCAACATTTTATGACTCATTATCTCCATGTAATTAAACAATTAGGCCCGCCTATTAGATATTCATCATTTCGTTTTGAGAGTAAGCATAGATTAGCTAAGGAAATTTCATCTGTTGTGAACAATTTTGTCAATATCGGTAAAACTATTAGCAGAAGGGTCTCCTACAAACTTTGTCACTTTTTTGAACAACGCAACAATTACTCAAACAATATTTCACTGGGTCATTTGAAAGAAGTTCAGAACCCTCGTTTTATTTCAGAACGTTGTGGAACAGTAAAGGATAAATGGTTCACAACACAATTTGTGCGTTACTGCAACAATACTTTTAAGATAGGAGATGCTATTACAATTAATTGCCTTGCTTCAGGAAAATTTTAAATATATATGTTTCTGGTGAATTGGTTTATTTAGAGCACGTGAAACTTGAGACTATTTGTTATAGTTATCATTTCCATTCCTATGAAGTACAGCATAGCCAGAACAAGGAAACTTTTGTTTGCCATTTCGATTCCCTGTACGATAGAAATTCTTATGCTCTTAGACGTTGCTTCAATAGTGGTAATTATTCATTATTTATTACTTTAAAAAGTGTGTTATGCTACAGTTGATAGAAATGTTTTACGCTTAATTACACTTCCAATTTACCAATATACAATGTTGAAAATATATTTATTTTGTACATTCTAACTTTACAAGTAAAAATAATAAATTGTACAAATATTTTTGCGTTTACTATTCCTGTATTAAGACTAACTACAAATTTAAATTTATTACATAAAGATTGGTATGTTTTACATAATA
>JABUQX010024644.1:0-2500 GCA_015478945.1 Trachelipus rathkii | reverse complement strand
ATTATTATTATTATTATTATTATTATTATTATTATTATTATTATTATTATTATTATTAATTATGATTATCATTAATTGTGTTATTATTATTATTATTATTATTATTAATTAATTATTGTTATTATTATATTATTATTATTATTATTATTATTATTATTATTATTATTATTATTATTATTATTATTATTATTATTATTATTATTATTATTATTATATTATTATTATTATTATTATTATTATTATTATTAATTATTATTATTATTATTAATTTTAATTTTTAACTTTCATAATATTATTGTAATTTTAATTTATGTTTTAGCTGATGATGGGTTTGGATAAACCCGAAACGTCCTAATTAAATGATATCAAAGCTTCTGTTCGTCTTTTTATTTCTTATAAAGTTGAGGTTCCCTAAGAACAAGTCTATTGGATCTATTATATATAATTATACTATATCTATATATAATATATATATATATATATATATATATATAATATATAGATATTATATATATATATATATTTATATATATATATAATATATATATAAGTAGTATATATATTGAGAGAGAGAAGAGACGAAGGAGAGAAGAGCGGAGAGAGAGAAAGAGAGAGAGAGAGAGAGAGAGCAAGAGCGCATTCCTTAATAATAATGTTAAAAGAGACAGAGAGTTATACTAAATTTACTATATTTTTGTTAATAATTTTAGTTGTAATTTTGAATCTTTTAATAATAACCTTTTCTGTGTAAACTTAGCAATTTTCAAATGAAGAAGGAGGACAAAAATAAACCTTTAATTTTCGAATATATAATAGAACACGATATACATATTTACCCTATTTCTTAGTTCATACATTAAATTAAATAAATCAATTAAATCTTTAAAAAAATGTTACAACCTTTATACAACAGGAAATCATAAACATTTTCGCTACGAAAATGCAGGACACGGGGCCTTGGAGGCAAAGTTTCTTCTTTAAAGGACTTCTACGGAGGCAAGGTGCTAAATTATATTATCAAACTCAGCTAAAAAAAGAAAAAGCACATTATTATTCAGCATCTAGTTCATTAATTCATTTATTTATTTATATATAATTAACAAAATAATTATTAATAAAATATTTGAGTTATCCATTCCTACAGTTCTCTTTTAGCATATAATTGGTTTTATGGGTAACTTAGTTTTCCTTTCAAATTCAGATATTAGAATTTAAATATATGAATTATTTTTATCCGAAATATGCATAGAACAAGTAAATGTTTATTTTAATTTTTTTTTCTTAAATTAAACGAGTGTTTTATTAGATTCTTAGACAAGAAAAAAAAACAACTTGTAAAATAATTAAATTCACGAATATGTATGGTATTACCGGTCTTGAAATTTTGCTCTCTGCATTCTTTGGAGGAGCGTACGAGCCCGTTACCATTTATAAATTAGATTAAAATTAGGTTTATTTCAATGGCAATGATGCTTACACTTTTTGCTTTAAATTTTAATTAATCTTTCATTGATACAATGTAATGTATTCTTTCAGATGACCTATTTTCACAAAAAAAATAAGAGATTTTTATGCGATAACTCGCCAAAGTTTGGAGATATATATCGTTTCTTTCTATAATATAACTCGATTGCTAAGCACCCGCGTGTGTAGGAGTCGCCTCCTTATATATATAATATATATATAATATATATTTATTATATATATATATATATATATAATGATATATTATATACTATATATATATTATATATATATTATTATATATTATATATATACTATATATATATATATATATATAGTAAGGTATATTTATATATATGTATATAAGGTTACGTCTAGTAGTATAATAGTATATTAGGGGTATGTATGTTGTATATATATTATATATATATATATATATATATTATATATATATATTATATATATATATATATATATATATATATATATATATTGAAAGTGCTCCCCATATTTTCGTTCACGAGCCGCAACTGATATAATATATATATATAAATATTATATATATATATATTATATATATATTATTATATAGTAGTAGTATGATATGTGTGGGGCTATTAGGTAGTTTAATAGTATTATTTATTATATATAATTGAGTATGTATGTTGGTAGTATAGGTCGGAAATTATATATGAAGTATGTAAATTTATGTTACACATGTCTGATATATATATTGAATTTAAGTTAAGATATGGCCAAAAAGCTTCGAATGATCATTCGCATTTGAAAGACTTACACAATATTAAAATAAACTTTCTGGTATAATTTATTTTGAATATTTTATGAAAGTAAGTCTTACCTAAAATTTATAAAATTTATGGATTTTTTTTTTTTTCTAATTTTTTTTCTTTTCTAATTTATGAGTAATCAGTTAAAATAATACTTTCAAATATATATACATACGATATATATATACCTCTCTCTCTATATATATATATAATATATATATATATATATATATATAATCTCTCCTCGG
>JABUQX010024643.1:0-27623 GCA_015478945.1 Trachelipus rathkii | reverse complement strand
TGTCTCTGCTTTCACACACCTTTCTAAAATAATTTTTTGTTCCTCAACTGAAGCTTCAACTTTCACCTTAAGATAGAAATAAGAGACAATTTTTAGAAAATTTTCAAGAAAGATAAACGAAAATAGTTTAAAATAAAAAATAAATAAAATATTTAGCTAGAAAAATCATACTGGTTATCAAATGCATATTGGTATATGGATAATTTAGATATAACGAATAACTACCAGGCATAATTTTCATTAAATATCAGTATTTGTGCTATTGATTCTAAATATAGCCAACCCAACGCATACATTAAAGTATTGCTTCCAAACAGCCCAGGATCCGATCCAGGTGTATAAGGAATGCGAGTGCATCGGTTTACTGACTGAGTTACGGGTCACGTCCTTGTAGTGACTCTAGATCTTCTTTAATCTTAATTTCTTTTACAAAAAATCAAAATCAAAGTGATCAAAATAATGCTTCACTTTCGGAATCGTCACAGCAACATTGGTCTCCTAAGTGAAGCTGTTTACAACTAATTAATAAATCAATATAATTATTTTTTCTTTTATGAGACGAGTGGCTCTTGGTCAAGAAAACTCATTAAAGTTGGCTGATGCACCGGTGCGGAGGGAGAAATTGCGGTGCTAGGGCAACCCGAGAGCTGACAGATCAAAATATTACAATTTTACATTTATACATAATTATTTTATATACATTTACAAAGTTTTTCATATTATACTTTCTGGAATGCACAACTTCTTTCTAGAATATTACCTTTTAATGCAATTATTAATATTTTTAGCATTATTAAAAGGATTAAATTATCTAATATACTAATTCTACATATTTTAATATAAATATTTAAAAAATTCGTTGGCACGTGTTATGGCTTATTTAGATCATACCACTATAGTAAATTAACTAAATCTTAAAATATAAAAATTAGCAACTAATTAACAAGTATATAATTTATTATTGAGAATTATGGAATAAAATTTATAACAATTAATTATATTATATTTATATTATATAATAATATTATATATTATTAACAATATATAACTATATATATAAATTATATATATTATATATTAATAATAATATATATATATATATATATTATAAAATATATCAGTGCGTTCTCCATAATGCAAAAAATACAATGCAATATAGCGTACCTTACTATGTAATAAAAAAATAATTACATTAAATATTAAATTTATAAATGGTATGAACTTTTACATGGGGAAAGCCAAAAAAATAATTCCGTCATTCTAAAATGAATACCCTTATATATATAATAAAAATGTCAATATTTAGCAATACAATGCACTGAATCTCTATATGATCAGTATTAGGAGAAACCAAATGCTTACTCAAAATAGCCAGTATACGGCACGACTAAATTACGGCTAAATTTACTTTACTTCTATTTTTTATTCAACTATGCCTTACATTCTTTAACTCTCTCTAAATGGAGAAAATTAATATTAAATTAGGATCTTAAAAACAAAAGTGAATAAGGTTTAAATATGTATTGCTTTTTTTATCATAATATTCCTCTTTATTTTATTTGTTTTAATTTTCTTGATTTTTAATTACTATATATATAATATTAATTTTAATTAAATATATAATATAAATTATAATAATAATTAATTAAGAGATTAGATATATTATATTAATATATTATATAGTATATTAAATGATATAATAATAATATATATCATAATATAATAAATAACGATTAATATATATATAATAATATAATAGAATATTATATGAATATATATTATATATAATAATACTTATATGAGTATTATAATATATTATAATATACCTATATATAATTATATATATTAATATTATATAATATAGATATTATAATTATATTATATATAATATATATTATAATAGAATATTATATAATATATTTATAGATATATATATTATAATTAGATAGAATAAAGATTAAGATGATATAATAGTAGATAGATAGTAGTATAGAATATGATATTATGTATAAGATAATATTAGATTATACTGAAGATATAGTAATATATAAATTTAATGATAATATGGAGATTTATATATTAATTAACTATTATAGATATATATAATATAATGAATATATATAGTAAGATAAAAATAAGATAATGAATATAATATATTATTATATAATATTGATAATTAAATATATAAATATATTAGATATATAATATATATATTAAGATTATTTATAATATGAGATATATATTAATAATAATAATATTAGATATATATATAATATATATATATAATAGTAACAGTAATATAATATATATATAAACATATATAGATTAATATCATATATAATAAGATATTATTATTAATATATAATATATATAATAATAGATATATAAACAAGTCTATACATATAATATATTATGATATATAATATATTAAATATATTATATATAAATATAGATATTATTAATATTATAATATATATATTATTAAGATATATATATATTGATTATAATATATTATATATTATAAATATAATATATATATATAATATTAGAATATATATAATATATTATATATAATTTAATATAATTAATAATATAATTAATATATATATCATAATAATATAATTTAATAAGATATATATAATATATAAATAAAATATTAATATATAATAATATATAATATTAATAGATATAATATAATATCATATATTATATATTGATTACTACTATATACCTAAAATGTTTTAAAACTAATATACAAATGTATATTCTAGTAGATATTTATATATCTTATTATCACACAATATATACTAATTCAATAATTTATAATATTTTTATATATATATACTTAAATAAAAATAGTATAATATATATATATACTATATAAATAATATATAGTATATATAACTATTATATATAATATATAATATATATTTATAATATATAAAATAAATAATATATAATCTATTTCGTGTTCAAAACATATAAATATAATATAATGAGAGAAAGAAGGATAGAGAGAGAGAAAGAGAGATTCAAAATTCTTTCACATTTTCAACATTTATCTACGTTCACTAGAACGGAAATTCGTACTCAGAATTCCAAAATATTCGTTCGTACAGAAAAGTCGATGGACGCCTATCCCATTATACATATATAATGATATATGGGAATATTAATTAATATAAAGCTATTCTAAGTAGTGGTTTTCTTTAAATCATTTTATAAATCAGTTATTTACACTTTGCAATAGTATAATTAATAATTTATTATAAATACCATTAATTTAATTATAAAAATACTCAAAAATATTTGGGTAGGAAGCTACCCAACCCGGCACCACTATGTAATACCGCCCTGATATATACATAATATATAAATATATTATATAATACTATAATATAACATAATATATAAATATATATATAATAAAGGATATACTATTTACAATCTATATATAAATCTATTATATCATAATATATATGTAGTGCACATGTTTCAGAAGAAAATAGCATCAATTCAATGTAACCAGATGTGTCTAAGCTAACATTGCACATATTATATTAGAGTGTTAAGTCTGCCATAATAAAATATATTCAATAGTTTTTATCTATTTTAATTAGTATATTTGCCTGCTTTAAATAAAAGCTGGGAAAAAAACTATTTCAACAACGTAACAGTAATCATTAATTCCTATTATAGTACAAAAAAGTATAATAATAATGTAGGCCAAAAACCTGTTTAAATTATATATAAAGAAAAAAACAAAAAAAATATAAATTAGAAAATAATCAATATACAGAATAGGTACCGTGATATTGGGCAAATATTTTAAATAACAAATAAATGTTACCCACTGTTTAATATTCTTCGAGAAAATTTAGTATGAATTCAGTGAATCCGGTATGAAATGACTAAATTAAACTTTCATACTACCCATTACTCGATCCATGAAATCATATTTTCACCATACAGGTCTCATGTTAATCTTCATATATTCTTTTTCATACTATTTTTTTTCTATGACAACTTATGGAAAAATCCATTATACTTGACTCCCGAATTGTATAAACAAAGATAAAGTTGAAACAATCTCCATAAGAAGAAACTTAGCTTTATTCAATAATAGAGAATACTGAAAAGCTCTTATTAGAATTACGTGCTTTTTAGGTATGCAAGAGGTATTTCGCGCATATATATAAAATATAATATATTTATATATATAATAATTAATATATATATTATTATATATATATATATAAATTACATGTATGATTCTTAATATATTAGATTAAGCATAGCTTATTTGAAACTTTTTCTAAGTATTGCTAGGTTTAAAATATAATTTCATTGTAGTGTACGAATATAATATATGTATATATATATATATATTATACATAGAATAATATATATATATATATAAGTATATATATATATATATATATATGTATATATAATATATATAATATATTAATATATATATATATATAATATAATATATATATATATATAATATATATATATATATTAAAAATATAATATATAACCATTAAAACAATGTATAAGCCTATATAAATTAATAATATATATATATTATATATATATAATATATAAATATATATTATATAAATATTTTATATATATATATATAAGTTACTATATAATATACTATATATCTATATTATATTAGCACAAAAACATAATGTATTCTTTATTCATAAAAATATTTATATCTAAAATTAGCTATATTAATAAATATAGAGTATTTATAAAATACTATAAATAATATAAGTAATATAAATAATATATATATATATTATATAATATATATATATATATATATATATATTATATATATATATATATAAAATATATATAAATAATAGAAAAAAAAAAATACTAAAATAAAATTTGTCAATTTTTTTGTCAAAAAAAAAAATAATAATATAATAAAATAAAATATAATTTAAAAAAAAAAATATTTTAGAGCAAAAAAAAATATATAAGGAAAATATTATATAAAAATAAAGATGTAATATTAATATACCTCTCAAATAATATTAATAAATATACTAACTATAAAAACAAAAAATATATAAAAAAAAATATATAAACAAAATTTTTATCTATATATATCATTATAACAAATATATATATAAACATTTAAATATAATATATAATTATAATATATAGGATATAATATATATACTATAATATATATATATCTTAATTATATATAAATAAATTATATTTACATAATAATATAATATATATTATATATTATATATATTACTACTACTAAATAATATATATATATAATGATATATATAGATATATATTTTTTTAGATATAATATATATATAAAGCTATATAAATACTATAAATATAATATATATATATAATATTATATTATCTATAATATAAAATATACCATATATAAATAATTAAATATTAAGTAATAGTACTATATAAATATTATAAAAATTACAAACAATAAGTTCAGCATAACTTAGGTAAATATGTAATTAATACAATCCATATATATACAAATGAAGATATATATATAATATATATATCACATAATTTATTTATAGTAAATTATTTATTATTATTTCTTATATAATTCAATAGAAAATATTTTTTATATATAAATTACAAATCTTATCAGTTCAATCGTATTTTGATTATTAGAGAATGGATAATACTCAGCTAGGAAGATAAACAACTATCTTTGTAATCCTTCTATTAATCTGTGACATGATCACCAATAACAACAACTACCATCATTCTTATGCCATTAGAAATGGTAAGTGGCTCTAAAACACATCTGCATATCTAAGATTCATATATATGCTTTTTATAGTCTATCTGAAATACAGCTATATCAAAATGCTTAAACGATTCCTTTCGAAATGTTGCAATATTCCGCTTATAATGGTCAGACCATTGCTATATATACTTATTATTATATATATAATAATATACTATAATATATATATAATTAATATAACTAAATAATATATATAGATATATATTATTATAATATATTTAGTATATATATACCTAATATATATACTAATATTATTATAATATAAATCCAATCATCATCACATCACATCACCATTATCATCAGCCTTCACAAGAAGGTCCATCAGATAGTGTGGGTAAAATACACCAGAAAAAAAGATTAAATAGAAAACATTGACCTACAGTATCGAAAATAAAGACCGCCATTCATATACTTCCCTCTACACCTTACCCAACATACATCAAGTCGAGCCCGTCCACCCAAATTAAATATATATCACTCGATATAGTTTTACACATCGCACAGACCCCTATTTTATCATCTGGCTAAGGCCAAACAACTGCCTCCTACAAAATCCCGCCATTACAATCAACTTAATATGCACCAATCCTCAGCTCCTAAGCTAAAGTCACATTCCAATCCTTCGAGTAACTCACTTCACGACTCATAAATTATTTATGATCACGCACTATCTTTACCATACACTCTAGCCACTTACAACCACTTAACCATCAACATTCACCCTTTCCAATTGACAAAACCACTTTAATATACTCTAATTCATTCTCCATTCCTTATCACACAACACAACTATATACGCTCAATTCTCCATTTATATCAATTTCATCTGACACTAACCAACCTATTACATCGGACAACGGCATCTTATCGATATTATTATTCCACATTTTCATAGTCATTGTACATACATTAAACAGAGAAACAAAACCCCTCAAGGATTAGCCTCTCCATTATATGTGGAGTTGTACAAAAAAAAACTATAATGTATCTCTAATGCCCACGAAAGACTTGCATAACCAAATGGATTAATTGAAACATCAACCTCCTCCCCTTTCAACTTCCTACTACATTCAAGCAATCATCTTCCCTTATTATCCAACAGTACTAAGCCTAATATTTAACATTCGAAACGTGGATACCTATAACAATCTATCTTGATTTCACAGTGCGGAACCTTCTCACCTACCACCATCACATTGCCCTTTCTTACCTACATTTACTTTAAACCACTACACAAATCCTCTACACTACACTATATCCTCAGCTTCACCGCTTAAACCCAAATCATCCTGCACTACAACAAACATAGCACCCTCCAGCTCTCTAACCATTCTTCATCAATCTCAACCATCATCCTGAAAATTCCCTTCTTTAAATTCTTTCATTACCTCATCATATACAAGTTAAATACCATTGAACCAACACATTTCCCCTTTACCTCATCGCCTCGTTATATTACACCAGCATTTCTATTAAATTTATTATAAACACGTTTCATTATCATTTTACTGTTCAGAATTTTAATTTCATTCAGAAGCCTACCACTAACAACATATATCATTTAAACCTGCCACAGATCTTCTCTATTAATCTTGTCATATTCTTTCTGGAAGCGCTTAAAACCCTAAAATAAATATCTTCTTCTCTCTCTCTCCTTTTCTATCCATAAAATAATCCCAATAGATATTAAGTTATTAATCCAATAAATCTCACTATTTTTATAATAAATTTTCACATACCCCTAGCTTTACCCACCACCCCCGCCACCCCCCCCCCCAAAAACCACTTGTTCTTCAACAATGAAGCCCTCAGTCATCCAACACACTCTTTCAACCAAAATACCAGCATATATTTTCAATACAACACTCAATAAACTCATAATTACCCCTGTAGCTTCTATCACCATTCATTTCAAATTTCCTTCTATCTCTTTCTTAGCCTCTCGTTTTTCTTTCCAACAACTGTTATCCTTGTACGATCCCCCATTGACCCTCTTTATCCCAAACTTCCAAGCTTCCCTCCTTTCTCTCCTAGGTTATGCAACTTTTACCTTCCTCTTTTCCCCCTGTATATTTCCATACACATTTCTTTTGAAACGTCAACATTGGTTTTTAGAACATTTAACTACGTATCTTTTCTTTAATTTTTACTATTCACTATTGATATTCTTACAATCTACTTTAGAACCAACTTCTGTGAATCCTAGAAACGATTTATTAATTTTTCCATTATCATTTTAATCTTTTCACATCAAATGACACACTTGCAAGTTATCTCATATACATTTCCTTATACCCATGTCATTAACTTTTCACTCCTTAGTTTCCTAACTTTCCCTTCCCTTCTCCATCAGCTCTCCCACTAACTAATTTTAATTAAAACAACATAAATAGCGTCTGATACTAGTTTTTTCAAATCTCTCTGATTAATATATCATTCATTTAACATCTTCAACAACACAAGATCAATCATACTCTTCACTTCGATACCATCTCTTCCCACACAAACACTCGTATACTTAAGTACAGAGCTTGTGGGTTTGAAGAAAGTATTACTTTCACACAGTAATCTTTCTCCTCACAGTAAATGAATCACACTCCTAGCATTCTTATTTATCTCCCACAACTCCCAACACTGCTAATTTCCATACCTTCATCACTTATTACAAATCCTATCACTGGCAACTAGGGTGGAAAACAACCATGAGATTTTAAAAAAAAAACACAAAACCAATTATTATTTAAAAAAACAAATATCCCCAATGTTTTTTTTTTATTCAGTAGCCTATTGTGCATTTGACATGAATAAAATGTTTAATTGTGGTAGTGTTCCATAACTGAAACTGTTATACACATGTGTAAAAAACAAAAACCAATAAACCATATTTTCTTTTAAAAAGAAATCTTTTAATAAAATCTTCTATTAAATTTCTGATCATGAAGTATAGAATTTTAATTTTTTTTTTTTAGTTTACATTAACTCATAAAGGTAAAAAACATAAGGGTAGCATGATTATCGTTGTATTCCGAAAAAAAAGGTTATCTTTATTATTTTACCCAAAATAAAAAAAAAAAAATAAAACGCATAAAAAAAGTTTATTCAAATAAACATATAAATGATATAACAAATAATACTTTCCCCCGACATTGATACTCAGTAAAATATAAATACTAATTATATATAATATATATATATATACATTTATATATATTTATTTTATTTGATTATATAATATTATAATTAATCTAAATGATATATATACTATATATAATAAATAAAATAATTATATATATAAATTATATAATATAATATTAGATATATCTTTAATATTCTTTATATATTATAATATATATAAATATAATAATATTATATATATATATTTATAATATATTATGATACTATATTTAAAATATAATATAATATATTATATAATTATATAGTATATATATAAATATATATATATAAGAGAGTAGAGAGAAGAAGAGATTCCTTAAAAGTCAAACTAAATATCATTAAAATTTTATACAAAAAAAACTAATTTCCCTCTTTAGCTCCCACCTATTATCTAATATGTGCACAAGCCGAAAGTTGAAAATGACCTTCAAATTTATTCATTTTCCGTTACAGTACAACACGATATTATACCTACATATGAAGCTTACTATTCACTATATACCTCTCACACTAATTTTTCTATTGAGAGAGCTTACCATAGAGAAGAGTCACTGCTCGCACAACAGAGACTATCAAATAATGGAGGAGAATGCTCTAAATTTTACAAATGGGATCAATTCCAGATACTCATTTCCAAAATTCCAGCTTTTGAATACTCATCCTCTGGAAGTACTGCTTTCTGATATCTTGGATTAAAAATATGTAAGTGAGCTTCTGTTACTGCCTGAAGATACCTCCTTTTTACTTTTGCATTAAATCTTGTCGTTGATATTTAAATTTCTAGCTCCAATGTTCATATTCAAATATAAACAGGCATGACTTATTCCACCATGCCCTTCTAGCTGGTAATGCGTTCCCACACACTCCACACATGAGTTCTATTATAAACTTTTGAAATGTGGCATCCATGGGTAGAAAATGAATTCCCCAGAGCTCGAAACAAGAATTCAGTTTTAAATCATGTTCTAATTACACAATTATATATATATATATATTAATATAATATAAATATATAATAATTATATATATACTATATAATATATATATATATAATATAATATATATATAAATATATAAATAATCATATATATATATATATATAAATAATAATATATATACATAATATAATATATATAATTAAAATATAAATATATATATATATATATATATAATATATATATTAATATATAATATATATAATATTATATATACTACTATATATATTAATATATATATATATATTAAAATATACTATCATATTCTATATATATATATATAATATCATATAATTAAACTACTATATATATTATATATATAATACTTACTATAGCTATATATATATATATATATAATAAAAATATATATATTATAATATATTAATATATATTAATAATTATTTATATATAATATATATTATATATATTATATTATAATTTTATATCATTCTCACAATAATATAAAAAATCAGTCAGAAAATTATTTATCCTTCAGTACTCTGTTGAAGAAGAGAAATTAATGCTAAAGAAAACCATAAAAATTAATTATTTAAATTTTATGGCATGGTTTTTATGTTAAAACCAATTGGTTTTTTTTATTGGTTAAAACCATGGTAAATCAATGGTTTAAACCAATATGTTAAACTATCCCACCCTACATGCAGCACAATAATTTTGAATCCTTTACTCAGCCCGTCAAAATCATTCATGACGTGAAAAATCTACTCTCCTCCCCTTATCCCTGGATTACACATCCTTAGTCACACAAACTAACTTCTCAAACCTTAAATTTAGCTATAATATTCTAAGCTTTATTATAAAGTTCTATTGTCAATAACATTTAAATTAATCTTTTCAAGAAATAGGGGGTTAAATTCATCATGTGCGAGTAGAGGAAAGTCAGCTCCTGTGTAGCAATGTTATGTAAAATGAGTGAGAAGAGTAGCGAACCATTGAGCATTGGAGTGATTCATTAAGGCCTACCCAACAAACTTAAATTGTTAAACGGAGAATCATCTTCTGTGCCTACTCCTTCCACTATAACACTATCCACCATTTCTTTGCGTCAGATTCCCAGTTCTGGCATGTTTTTTTTATAATCAATTGGTACTTTACATTATTAAAACTCGAGTAATTTTACCCTCATCTCAAAAAATATGATATGAAAAATGAAGAAAATAGATAAGAATATATGAATGTGAGGAGAAAGCTTTGCCCGAGAATTTGAATCTCTCGTTCAAGCTACTCCGAATCTGAAACTTGAGCTGGAGTTGGAGCTGGTAGCTAGAGCCTTCGAGTCTCTCTAGAGACGAAGTCGATCCAGAGTCATACCCCAACACCGTATTATACATATATATATATATAATTAAATATATTATATAATATATATAATATATAATATAATACTATATATATATATACTATATCTATATATATAAAATATATAATAATAAATAAATATAGGTTAAAATTTTACATAGCCCGACACTTCCTGAAAAAAAAATTTGAGTTATTCCAGTTCATTTATTGTTGAGTTTGCTCGAAATCACAGACGTTATGCACTTATTTTTTTTCCTCTAATACTTCAAAAATTTGAACATCTTAATTAGATAATTTCAGTTGTGCTAGAATTAAGGTAATTAAATTATTAAGAGTTAGATAATTAAGTAAATAATTTGGACTTTATTTTTTAAATATTTTAAGTTTCAGTTCTCTCACTCTAATGGTTGTTCGTGATATCGAAAACGGAGGCTACTTTTTTTCCTATAATTTAAGCTACAGATTGCTTCTTATAATTTGTCGTTACAGAAAGAGTCCAGAATAATTTTAATTTTAGCATCGTGTGCCAAAGCCCGCTAGCCCGCGCCAGGTCTGCATGCATTGGACAAAACGTTAATTCCACCCTACTGTATTCTTTAAATAAAATAAAAGGTCAAGCGTCTACATTCACACTACAAACTTTACGTATAAATGAAAATTTAAACGAAATAAATTGAAAAGCTTACTCATTTTTATAACCTTAGGTGTATTCCTAAAAAAATATATAGCAATTTTTTTTTCACTTTGTTAATATTAATTAAATTATACATTGAATATTCCACATTACAAGAAGTGTTTTTCATGTAATCATAAAATTCCCTCTGTATTTCTTTCAATTTGAAAAATAACTGCGATAATTTGTACACAATTTCTCCAACAGGTGCCATTTTTACTTTCTATTACTGAAAAAATAGTTTATTTTCTAAAATTTATAGCAAACCTTACAGACTAAATTTCCCCAATCTGGGGATGTTCAAACATCTCTGAAGAGGTCGGTGAAACATTTACTAATAATAATATATATATTATATAAAATATATATATATATATATATATATATATTATATATATTATATATAATAATATAATATATATATATATATATAATATTTCACACTAGAATCTCTGTAATTATAAAAAAATGTTATCTCAAAAATGTAATCTATATAATGGTCGTAAAATATATATAATATTTTATTTCATTTCAAAATGGTAATGAATATATATATATATACAATATATATATAATATATATAAATATTATTATAATATATATATATATAAATATATAAATATATATATATATATATATGAATATATATATATTATATATATATATTAATATATAATAATATAATATATATATATAAGTATATATATATATTAATATAATAAATATATATATATTATATATATATATTATACCATATATATATATATATATATATTATAAAATAAATAATAATATATTATATATATATAATATAATAATATATATATATATATAATAATATAATATATATATTAATATATAATATATATATATACTATATAATATAATATTAATATATATAATTATAATTATATTAATATAATATTATATATATATATTTAATATAAATTTATATATATAATTCTCACAAGAACTTTTTCTTATCAATAAAAATATAATATATATATTTAAGTAATATTATTATATATTTTTTAGTGTTATTTTGATGGTTGTGTGGTATAGTTATATTTAACAAAATTTATATAATATTAATTATATATATATATAATAATAATTTATAAATAATTTATATATATTTAAATATATATATTATATATATATATATATATTCCATATATATATTTTATATATATTATAAATTTATATATATAATATTATAAATTACTAATATATAATATATATATAGTTAATTAATTATATATATATATATATATTAATAATACCTTATATATATTAATATAATATATTAATTATATAATATATTTTTATTATAATTTCGATATAATATATTTAAATTAAATATTTTTCCTGTTGGTAACACAGTCCTATTTAAATCTATATTTATTAATATATTACATAATAATATAATTAAATATATTATATATTAATTATATTATATATATATAATAATAATATATGAAAATAATATAGTTAATAAATATATTATATATATTATATATAATATATAATTAATTAATATAAAAATAATATATAGATATACATATGTATAAATATAAATATTAATATTAATATATATATATATAAATTAATACATTATATTTAACATATATATATAATAATTAAAATATATTAAAATATATATATATAATATAATATATATATATATATTCTCACTAAAAGCTCTTTGAATTATCAAATATTTTATATCTCAAAAAATAAGATAGATGGCTGCAAAAATAAAAGAAACTTATTTTTATTTTCATTTCAAAATGTAGAATAATATTGCATAAAAAAATAATCCTCTTTTTTTTTTTCCTTTCTCGATAAATATTTTCTCTAAAAATAAGACAATCAAAGTTTAAAATTAAAAATATAAATATAAAAACAAATTAATGTTTCAATTATTAAAAAAAAAAAAAATGTTAATAGGAAATAAATAGAAAAACAACTTTATAGCTGTTTAACTAAGTGATAATAATAATCCCTCCAGAACTATTAATATTTTTTTTTTTTAAAACTACTACAAAATTCTTTCGATAATAAAGAATTAAAGTGTAAAATTGGAAAATCTCAAAACGCTACATTATTGCTAATTTTAATTGGAATAACAAAGTTAAAATGTAATAAGAAATCCGATTTTAATAAAAATAAGAAATTTTATAAAAGTATAAAAAACGGATTTTTAAAATTTTTACTGTTTTATAAGTTGAAAGACCATAACACAAAAACTTTTATATATATATAATAATATATATATATATATATAACATAATATATATATAATAATATATATATATATATAATAGCTAGTATATATATATATATATAAATATAATAAATATATATAATAATATTATAATATATATAAATTAAAACTGTATCATATATATATATATATATATATATATATATATTATATATATATAATATATTATATAATATAATAATATTATATATATATAAATTTTATATATTTTATATATATATATAATATTAATAATATATATATATATATATAATATATATATAATATATATTATATTATAATATATAAAAATCTTATTTACTCTAAATTTTTTACTCTACTTAATTATGACTGTATTTTTTCTATTAATCTATTTATATATACGTAATAATATATAATATAATATAATATATATATAGATATAAATGTATTAATTAATAATATATATAATATATTATATAATAATATATATATATATATTATAAATAAATAATAATATAATATATTTATAATATATAAAGTCCATTGATAAATTTAGATTACTCTTGTACTATTTGATACTTGTCAGTTAATGGAGTGCTGTGGTAAAACAACTCTAAATCCCCGTATTTCGCCGTAGTCTCTAATGCTTGCGATAAATTTTCATATTTTCGAGTCTCAATATAACAAGTCTAGCTACTCCGAAATAGCAACGCTTTCATTATAGTTGAAAAAAGAATACAAACATTTTTAATATAGTTGAAAAGGAATAAATGAGAACAACTATAATCCCAATACGAACATTTTGAGAAAGTATTACTTAAACATTGAGATTTGCAATGCTGAGGAGAAGAGGTATTAAAACAACTTTTATTAACTGGTTTTTTAAATTAAATTCAATTTCAATTATTGAAAATTCAACTGCTGTTATCATGACCAATTTGAACTAAAAATAATTAGGCAAAAACTAATCCTGATTTACGACGGAAGCTTGAAATGTTAAAAAAAATGTAATTAGCGAAAGTTATGCAAGCTAATAAAGGTGATTCATCGTGTACTTTCTACGTTGCTATATTTATCCCCTAAAAAGTTCTCCCATAATATTGAAAACTAATTGAGTTTGTAACGTTTTATAAGTAAAGACGACTACAGGATAAAAGAGGAACACTAAATTGACACCAGTATTAGTGAACCTAGTTCAAGATCATCAATTATACATCGAAACAGTGACCATAAATTCTTCTGTTTCATGACACTTACTTTCGTCAAATTAATAATGTGGAGTCATTGAGCTAGATTCACGCAAGTGTTCCTACATTTATACACCTGAACATTAGATGAAAGTGATTTACAAAGCAAGAAACAATAATATATCTTTCAAGGTTGTGAAAATAAACTGGAGCAAATGATAGCGAACGGACGCAAAGAAAGTCTGTCTTGGCCAAATTCTGTTAAGTGACGGAAAATTATATGGATGCAATTTGATCGAGGAAATCCTTAGATTTTGAAGTTTACAAATACCTTTAACCATGATCTTGCAAGATCATGGCTATTTTTCTTTAACGCTGATGATACCTTGTAGAAATCATGATTTCTACAAAGTATCTGCATTAAAGAAAAGTTGCAAATTTGTTGATAATTTTCACCCGCTCTATTTTGAGTTTCGTTACTTCAATGCACAAGACGCATTTCAAAAGCATTCGAGCAGAGACTGTAACAAGGTTGCAAAATTACGAAAATACTCAATTCGGAGAGAAGATTTGTTTTAATTTGTGCTACATTTTTACTAACTGAAAGTAAAATAAGCGTTTAATTAATCTTTTTCACCTCATTCATTGACAGCAGAAATATTTCAGTGTTAAAGTGGATCAAGTCCTCAATTTATTATCTAAATAAAAATTACTTTCAAACAAACTGGAGTTGGATGCGTAGGCTACCTAGATTATAACCTAAATTTATTAGTCCATACACTTATTGTTAGTACCTAATATATTATATGCCTATATATATATAGGCTATTATATATACTGTACTTTAACTGAATATAATACTATATACTGTCCTATTATTGAGTATCTCCATATTATGCTACTGCTTTAGTAATTCTTAAATAAATATTTTGGTCCTTTATAACAAATTGATTACACTTCCTGTGATGAGCTTAACTTTAAATAAATATATCTAAAAAGTTTTGAATATTGTACTTGAACCATTATATTTGTTTCCTTTTCCGAATTCGTTTGATATATGCAAACATTTCGGATATTTTTTAATGTTAAGACCTACTGCAGAAACAATTATAATTTGGCTCGAATTTTAATTTGAAATCTTGCACTTAGTAAATATGCCCACAAAAAAATCTGATTGATATTTTAGGTATGTTTATATTTTGCATCTATCTAATACAAACGAGTAAGGGAATGAAGTTATATTTTTTATTTTGTTTGATTAACCCTCTATTATTTAGTGTAAGATTTAACATGTTACCACGGGCGGTTAGAATAACCGTCCGTTTCTCTTGCCTGATTTTTGGGCTGCGGGGGCCCCGTCTGTTCCTATATATATAAACTGTTACATGGGGATCCTTTTATTCGGAGAGCTGCAAAGTATGTATAATTACTGATGCCTATATATAATGTATATATATGATAGTCACTATATATGTATACTATCATTATATATATCATTGTAGGAAAAATTATTATAAGCTCTTCCGGCAAAAAGCAAGAATTAGTACTGTGCATTTGGAAATATTTTAATGGAATTTATTAGAGTGTTTTATTGAAATATAATAAAAATATTTTGTAAATTTTTTATCTTGTATTTAATATTTGATTAAAATACAAATCAAGTTGAGTTGCAATTTGAGGTGCATTTTTGCAATAGATCTAGTGCGTTATTGCTACTTTAGTGCAAATTTTACTGCTATTTTATTTCTTGTTTATTATTTTTGTGTTTCTCTGAGCTTCAACATATCTTAAGCAGTGTTGCTTATTTTTATTTATGCTTGGAACATAAGAACTTAGCATGTTTAGTTTTTTTTAATATAAAGTACAATGCTTTCTGATATTTGAGTTGTGCAACACTGTTAACAAAAGCATCGGAGTATCAGTTATTGTTCAGAACATTTGTTTTCAGTCGGTTGTAAGTGTCGGAAGTTGTTCAGCCGTAAGTTTTAGAAATGAATGTTAGTGATTTGTTTCATATATGCCAAACGAATGGATTGTTTTGCTTAGTTTTTTTTTAGCATTGTTTTTATTTTGTGCAACATGTAACAGTAGCAAAAGAGTATAAATTGTACGTTTGATTTTAGTCCAAAAGAGAGTTGTGATCTGTTTTAACTTTTTTACACGTGAGGTATAGTGATACTATATATATATATATATATATATATATATAATATATATATAACTTAGTACTATCAAAACTACGTATTGCACATATTACTCATACTTATAGTACCTTATTATATATAAGTATATATATATACCTAATCTTTCGGGGCCAGCTACTAAACAGTCTTCCAGTAAAAGTTAAGAGCAATGTTTTTGTACGCGCAAACAGTGGATGCAGTCAAGGTTTAGGCTCTTTTACTGCCGCGTAGCACCCTGCCTGGTGAGTCAAACAAGACCCCCTAAAACTGGATGGATCTTACCCCTTCTCTTAGGGGGGCTCGAAGCCGATGGGGGATGGAGGGGGGGGACGTTTCATACCCAGGAGGGGATGGTCGGAGGAACCCCCGCGACACCCCTGCCAATATGAGAACCAAATGTGAGTGGGCGTTCCGGAGAACCATTTCGAGACAGAGGGGGCGGATTCCAGTCCCGTATGGTCCACCCTAGAAGGCCCCCGAGAGATCCCCCGACTGCCCTGACATCGCGGTGCGGACTAACTGGCTGACAATTGTTTGGTGGTGATGGTTGCGCGTGTGAGGTGATGGTATTTCACGGTGGCCAAAAAACAATAAATCCAAATGAAAGTACTTTTGGGCTAATTTATTCCCAACAATCCTATTCGTACCTCTCTATAAGTCCTCTAAAACGCAATTTGGACATTTGATTTTACTATATTATATATATATATTTATATATATATGTACACTATATATATATTAATATAATCATTTTACTATGATATACTATATATATATATATATATTGATCACTATAGTACTACTCGATATTAGCAAATATCGATTTTATGTATCGATATAACAAAGTTTCGATTTTCGATTTAATCGAACCAAACAAAATATCAAAAATGAATCCAAAAGGTTTAGTGATCATATATATAGTAATAATTTTACTATAGTATACTCACTTATCACTGTACTGCAAATAATTACTGTGTATATACTATATCATACTATACTATATTTATATATATATATATTATATTATGTCCTAGTATATATTATTAATATATATATTATATAATATATATATATATATTAGTACTATATATATAATATTTAATATATTAATATACCGTAGCAGTCAGGCGGGGTGCTGTGTGGAACCCGCCATCACTTTAAGAGGGGGTGATTCCGGTCCTACTCTAAATAAAGATCAAAAAAATAAGTAATAATAAAAAAATTATTATATTTATACTGCATTTAAAATATAGCCACGCGGTAAGTATAAGTAACAAAAGTTTTCTATTTATATCATCTTTATTCTAGAAAGTGAAAATTATATGTTTTTAAAAATGATTATGAAATTAGGTACAAAAATTGCACCTTCAAATAGAATATTCCACTTTTTTGGAAACAATGTGAAAGTTTTTTTTAACTTCGTTATAAAAATGAAAAATTGTGGATGGATTTTAAATTATTTTTTCAGTGGATACAGTTTTATGTATGTTAGCTTTAAACTGGCAAAGTCAATTTTTGTTTAAATCAAGTAAGTAATTAGTGGCAAAAAAACGGGGCCTACCTTGGTCCGATTCACACCCCAGCCGTAAAAAATTGGATGGAGGGTGACTCGGACCACCTATTGTGTTTATATTATCGTTATTTTAACGTAATTATTAGACATTTTTATTAACGTATAATTTAATTTAAATATAATAAAAAGTTACTTATATTAAGTGAAAATTTTTAAAATAATGAAATTTTAATAAAAAAACAATTTCAAAAAAGTGTAAAATTTTTGAGGGCGGAGAGGGGTGAATCGGACCCACCTTATTTTTATTCTTTATTTTTTTATCATTATTGACATTTTCATTACTTATTACAAATTTTAAATATGATAAATAATTATTATATGAAGTTTAAAATGAAATATGAAAATTGAATTTATACATAAAGAGGAATTTAAACAGATGGCCCGAGTCACCCCTCAATGGTAGGTACCGCCTTCACAACTCCCCAACGGTTTCCATCTCTTGACAAAGCAATATACAATACTTTAATAAAACTTTTATTATTTATGAATGGTAAATCATTATTATTTTTTTTGTGTGCTTATGACCGACTATAGGCTGTGATTTTTCAAAAAAAAAAAAATTCCAAAAAGTGCATTAGGGGAGAGTCGGGAGACCAAAGTTACTGCGATAAGGATGGTCCGAGTCACCCTGGCAACAACCTAATATATATAGTATATACCTATGATATATTGACTACTATATAATAGACTCCTGTATAGAGTTCATCTGTGATCGGGACGATTAATCGTCATCGTCCATCCCGGCAAAAATCCGGCAATATTACCTTGAAGAATGAAATTATATAACACATCGCACCGCACCGGTGCTTCGGCTAACCAGAAAATATTAAACAATCTAAAAATAATATCACAATTTCAATAATAATACATATCAAATAAAAGATATTACCATCGCAAATCCTTCGCATCTTTAATATAAGCATTATATTATTACTAATAGCCATAATTAGTATCATATACGTACTACTATAGCCCTATAGTATATATTATAGTATCATTTTAATATCTTTTACGCAAAGTAATTGACTCTTATTATTAACATTTTATGGTCATTTATAATTATATATACTGCTACTATATTATATATAGCCTGCCTATATATATTAGCTAGTAAATGGAGATTTCAGTTATCAATTTCGCCACATTATCTGCACCATTCAAATGGAATTTTTTTTTACACGTTGTCAAAACCAACCATCCACCGGAGCAAAAGCCGCTATTCAAGGAAGGGTGTAGTAGGCTAAAAAAGTTCTATAGCGAATAACGCAATATATGAGCACAGACGCGGCTTTAAAACTGAGGAGATTAAATTTCAGTAGGAAATACAGAAGATGTAAGAGAATTCCATTACAAAGAACAAAGGTGGTGGGAAAGAAGGAAGCACCTACAGCAAACCTAAGCCCTGGTATGTTACAATTGTCAACAGCAATAAACTTGTCAACGCCAGGATACAGCAACTATTGTGCTACGAAGGCGTCCGTAAAGTGGTGGTAAACGTCGAAATGATAAGTTTCACGCTCGAGCCCTTGCTGCCTGGGTACCTTATAGATACGAGATAAAGCACCAACATTCGCCTCGCAAAAGATAGAGGGTCAAGTGAACTGGAATATTGCAGAACAGTTTTATAAGCCTTTTTGTCCTTTCACTTCGAACCACTGGGGACAAAAAGCCCGGAGTGAAGAGAGACCAGAGCGATCCCCCCAGATATGAGAGCAGTACTTTATAATAAATGGGCGGATGAGACCTTTGTATAGCCTTGGAAGCAAACTTGAGAAAAGGAGGAAAGTCTCACAGTCTAAAACAGAACTTCCAGTTCTTTGTGGCCGGCCGCCCTAGCAACCGTTTGTGATGTGAGGTGTTCCCCAAGTACAATTTTTTGTTCAGTCAGTTAATGGCCAAGGTGTTTTATATGTCAACGAGGAAAAGACGACCAGAAACGCGTCGAAAAGAGACAGGAAAGTTAGAAGGTATTTGGAGAAGGAGATTTGGTAAAAGTTGGGTTTTTAAAGATTGAATTTCACAAAATTATTTCTAATCCATGAGCGAGAATAAAATCAGAAAGATTAAGACAAGAGACAATTCCAGAAGTAAAAAGTGGGAGTAGAATTGAATATGAGTTAAAGATGAAGCGGTCGAGTTCCATCGGAATATGAGTGGATAGAATTAGAGGTGCAGTGAGAAGATCAATTAATGAAAAGTAGGAATAAAGTAGGAGATAAGATAATAACCCTGAGGAACACCACTATTGGCAGAAAAGAAGAAGAAGTCGCCCCAATCAACAACAGCCGATTATTGAGCGATTTGAAAGAAAGCTAGATATAAAGTAAGCAAAAGAGAAGGAGGAAACCCAAAGGATGGGGAGGCCTGGAGAGCAATGACGCGTGCATACTCGTCAAATGCTTTGGATATGTCTTGCGCCGCTAACCAAGTCTCCCCGTAGTTCCCTAAGAGCAAAAAAACCATAAATCGGTTAGATAGGAATGTTATAACCAGTAGACCTGCAGCAAGAGCCGTCCGTACTGGCGATCGGAGTGGGTTTCCAGATGATTGAAGAAGTGAGTTGAGAAGGGTTTCAAAGATCTTAAAGAGAATACAAGTGAGAGCTTACAGGGCGATAGTTAGAAGGATCAGAGCGGCTTCCTTTTTCGGAATAGAGTTGGACATGTGAGAGCTTCCAACACTGGGGAGGGAAAGTGCTAGTATTGAGCATAGAGAATTATAGTTGAGCGAGGGCCGAAGAGATTAAGCCTTTTTCAGTTGGAAGAATTAGCAACACTGATCCCAAAAAAAGGATTCGAAAATAAGAGAGGAAAGTGCAGATTTAACAGAAGTTGCTAGAGATGATAGAATTTGTCAGTAGAGAACCAAGGAAGTCAGTACAATTTCGTTTTGTGAAAGCGCTTTGCTTCGTCGAAGAGTTATCCCTGCAACGATTTTCTAAGCTGAATGAAAATTAGCGAGAGTGATAGAGAACGAGAATTTTCCACACCCGAGTAGGCACTTTCTCCACCTGAATGGCCAGAGAAAATAAGCACGATCGAACCATGAATTATGAGGAAAGAAAGATCTAGTTTTAGAAGGAATGAATCCTGCTCATCCCATCAACGATACATGCTCCCTCCTTATCTTTTAAATCTTTATACATCCATCAATTATTACTCTGACATTCCCCAATTTGATATCATTGCAAACTTGGAAAACCTTACATTTAATCCCTGGTCTAAATATTTTATACATGTAGAGGAAACAGCCACTTGACCTAAGAAATTGGTTACGGACACAAACATGTCTCCTCATTTCCCATTAATAAATACCCCCCTTTTTTTTTCCCAAATTTTTTTTTTTTTTCATTGATTAACTATTATTATTAATTATTATTTAATTATTATATTATTATTATCATTATCAATTATTCATTATTATTATTATTATTATTATTATTATTATTATTAATATTATTATTATTATTATATTATTATTATTATTAATTGAGATAGGAATCAAAAATTTTGATCGCTAAAAATAAATTTCGGGAGGTTTGAACCCCCTGACCCCCATGTCTACAGCCTTATATATTATATATATATATATATATATATATATATATATATTATATAATATATATATATATTATAATATATTATATATATATATATATATATATATACTATATATGGTGTATCGTTAATATTGCGAAAATTTTTCCAGAATATAATATTCCTTGCATAAATATAAGAATATGGGTCAATAAACATTTCACCGAAAACGGTCCTTGTTTCCAAGATACAAGGTGATGAACTTATGTGGACATATCTGATATATTCCGTTGCCCGTCCGTGCCACAATCTCAACCTTTAATAATAAGCACAAATAAACCGTAGGAAAGGTTATGAACCTGTATTTACTAGTTCCGTATCTTGCTTCATTTATACATATACTAGGCCGTGTCTCGTCAAGTTCTTTCTTCAAGTTTTGTTCATATTTTCAAAATAAATTAAACAAATAGTGAAATGTGCGATATGCATTTTGTTTACTGTCGTGCGAACGGTAATTCATTACCAGCCATGCGTCTCTATGAAGAAATGTACCCTAAACGTGTCATCCCGCATCATACAATGTTTGCAAAGTCTGAATCAACGTTTTAGAGAAGCAGGAAGTTTTAAAAATCTTACTAATGGAAACAGGAGACCTCGCACAGGATCAACTCCAGATGCCGAATGACAGGTTTTCCAAGAACTTGAGGACAGTCCTACAACAAGTATCAGAAAGATTGCTGAAACACTACATGTAAGTTATTCAACAGTTTTCAGGGTATTGAAAAATCAACTTCTGTACCCTTATCAAATCCAACGAGTGCAGGACTTGTACCAACAGATTTTTTCCTGCAAAGGTAGCTTTGTGTCGATGGATGCAACAGAAATTGCAGACAATCCTCACCATTTTAGCAGAAATATTGTTCACCGATGAGGCAATTTTTCCAGAGACGCCATATCGAACTTCCACAAACAATCACATATGGGCCTGATGAGACCGCACAGTGCATAGTTTGAAAGCCGCCATCACACCAGTTTTCAATTGAATGTAATTGGGTTGGAATTGTTGGTGACCATTTGATAGGTCCATTCTTTTTAACAGCGAGGCTTACTGGAGACGTTTATCGCCAGTTTCCTTGAACATGACTTGCCTACACTCTTGGAAGAGTCCCATTACAATAAGATCGAAAATGTATTTCATGCATGACGGCGCTCCAGCTCATTTCAAATTTAGTTACTGGTAACTATTTGAATACTGTATATCCACCCGTTGGATAGGTCGAGGAGGTACAGAACTTGGCCTCCGCGGTCTCCAAGACCTAAATGCATTGGATTCTTCTTGTGGGGTCACCCGAAACATTTGGGTTTATACACCAACAGTTGAAAGTCCCGAAGAATTAAGGGCTCGTATAATCGCATCTTGTGACACAATTCGGCGCACACACAGTATATTTGAACGTGTCCCGCCAATCAATGCGTTGCAGAATAGAGGCTTGTATTGCCGCTGGGGGTGCTCATTTTCAACATTTTTTTAAAACCTTAGTGCACCATTGCTTCATACTATTTCTTGTTGTATATTTTCTTCTTGTGCAGTAATGTATGTATTCTATAATTGAAATAAATTGATTGAATTTGTTAATTACCTTTCCAAATTTAGTTTTACTGTTTATTGTAATTAAATGTTTAAATAGGTTTCATCACCTTGTATCTTGGAAACGAGGCGTTTTCGGTGTGAAATGTTTTTTGACACATATTATCTTATATTTAAGCAAGGAAATATTAATGCTGAATTTTTTCGCAATATTAATGATACACCCTGTAAATATTATATATATATATATTATAATATATATTATATATATTTATATATTAAAGAGATAAATATACATGAGACTATAATATATATATATATATATATGGAAAAAGAGAGAGAGAGAGAGAGAGAGAGAGAGAGAGAGAGAGAGAGAGAGAGAGAAGAAGAGAGAGAGAGAAGAAATTTATAAAATTGTTTTTTTCAATTAATCGTCATCGTCATCGTCATCGTCATCGGCAAAATTTGCTCTAATCGTCATCGGCAAAAATTTCATAATCATCCCATCACTAGTATATATATATTTTTGTGTGGTAGAGTTTGTTGGGAAGGTAAAAGTGAATGTAGATTCCAAGGGAGTAAAAGAAAGTGTAATTGTTTTCAGAGTCGAGCCTTATAAGAGTAAGCGCAATGAAAAAAAATCAGTTTCAATAACAAATAGATCGTATAAAGAATATAATAAGTAAGTGTCCCACAAAATAAAGACAAAAAAAAAACAAATTGTTGCGTGACCACTCACCTTCCCTTTTCCAAACAATTTCCCAGTCTGAGAAGGTTCTTAAATCTATGTTTAATTGTGCTTCATTCTCATGCAATATAAACCATCTAACGAAATGAATGAAAGCAGGTGGGATGATTCTCCACAAATAGACAATGGTTCCCAGCTCAGGCAATGAAACATGCACACATGAAAACTAATACAACAGGATTAATAAGCAGTTAAAATTTTCAAATGGGAACAAATTTATAAACAGGGTGAAACTTAATAATTACCTTGGTAATAACCCCTTTTGTTTTATTTTATTTAAACTTGTGATAAAATTATTGACAGGGAATACAGGTAAGAAAATGTGATTTTTTAGAGTTTTATTCTTATTATAAATAAGAGGTTAGATAATAATTAAATAATAATACAATTATGGTCTATTAGCCATCCTTATAGCATATAAGGATGGGTAATATATATCTATATATATATATATATCGGTCTGAGGGGCGCAGACAACCCCTTTCACCTTATAAATTCAAAGGTGGACTCCCTATGGTCGATGACTCCGAACCCTCTTTTTAATTAGTTTAGTATTGGAAATTTTGATCATAGAAGATATCGGTATCTTCAATGTTAATTAACATTTACAAAAAAAAAAAACCTTAATCCTAGTAAATTTTTTATAACCTTACAGTAATATAATTCCCTTAGGAATAAAAAATTATACTTGTCTTATATTGATTCTGAGATCATACCACATCAATGAATGCAATACTCATTTAAGATCACAAAAAAAAGGTAGGTATCAAATTAAGTTCTTAAAGTTTTATTTTTCAAATAATCAACCTACACTTCCACGTTGAACTTTAATGTTTAGAGATTTGCACACATATTTAGTTCTTTTTATTGATTTACTTATTTCTTTCACTGAGAGATTCTTTTCCCTCTTTATGTCAACTCAAAAAAAACTTTACACTTAATAATATTTCACAATTTTAATCCTTTCTATAACTTTTCAGCTTCAACAAAAAAAATGTAACAGAATCAAGTTTTTAAAGTTCAATACAAAAATTAAATAATTAATATCCTCCTTGATTTTTTTCAGTTTCAACAAAAGTAAAGAATTAGGTTTACAAAATTTAATTTATTTATTTCATGGATATACCTTGGGCATGGTGAAGTGTTGTATGATGTAGAAGAATTAAAGTTGGACAAAAGGGGCGTTTCACTCTATTGAAGGAGTCAATATAACAAAGAGATCAAAGCCCAAAGAGCAAACAAGCAAGGGGTCAAAAGGGGTCCTGTGACCTGATTTTTGCAAAGTAGCAATAATAATCTTGTGCCCTTAATGAAAGGTCGTTGAAAGAAAAAGGGTCATGCACCCTAGTCCCGATCCTAACCCAATCCTATAAAAATGACATATACTAGCATTAAGTTATTGAAAAAAAAAAATCTGTAATTAATCCATTTTATGATAAAAGAAGAAAAGAAGGAAAAGTTTAGTAAGGAAAATTTACCTCGAAGATAATTCGAATCAAGGCGTAAAGGTGGTCGTAACACAAACGAAATCGGACAAGTGACTATCTTGAGGATTAAATGGGAACATAGGAACCTCTATCCTAAAAAAAATAATAGTACTCACGTAATTCGAATCCTTTAGTATGTACTCATTTGACAAAAATTATAAACATTTCACATAAAACATGCTCACACCAACCTTTTGACATCCAAAAAAAAACGTAAGGTATGAAGTTACTTTTAACAAATACCAAAGCTTGAGAATAGTTGATGACAGCTTAAACTACTGCTGCAAAAAAAATAACAAAAAAAATAGTTCTTGTACTTTATGTAGAAGTTGAACTCTACATGTTCCTCCCCACCCGTCAAATCTTGACGGAGAAACAGGGGAAGTACAAAAAAAAACAAAGAGAAAAAAAAAAGAAAAGTGTGATGTGTGTGTGTAAAAGCGCACTCAAGGTCCATTCTGCTCATATCCCTGAGTGAGATTCTCAAGTATATGACGGAATTCCTTTCCATCTATATGGTCATTTTTAGTGTGGAGTACCCCCAACGCATACGTGACAAACCTATTATATGAGCCTTGTATCAGATCGGCTTCCCGGAAAGTCATTCGTTGCAAGGATTTTGCTAGTGATACTCTTGGTGTCACTTTACTGTCAGGAGTATAAAAGGATGACGGAGTTGGACGTTTAAATGAATATTCAGAAGGAATTGGATCAAAGGGAGACACTTCATGTGTTTCTCCCTGAATTGCACGTGATTGCTCAAAGGAAGGTCGAAGGTTCTTGGGAGCGGTTTGGTTCTGATCCGAGCACGAAAGACTCGAATGAACCTCCGACCTATGTCTAGACTCAGATGACCTTACAGGTCGCAAGTATGTCCGTTCGTTTGACGACGTTCCGGCTGAACTTGGACCTGCAAGGGACGTTGAAGGATTTAGGGTTGTATCGTCATCTTCTATAAAAACCTGATGAAGACGAAATTGTGACGCTGTTGTAGTGCCGATAGATGACTACCGACACCACTAAAAATATCTAAACTGAACGATCGTATAGTGGGCAAATTAAACTAAACTGAACAATGCGTTGT
>JABUQX010024642.1:0-18608 GCA_015478945.1 Trachelipus rathkii | reverse complement strand
TTTGCCGGTGATATTATTTGAAAATGGAGCTCTTTTTCACAAGACTAGCAACATTTTTAAAATAACGGGATTCTTCACGCTAATCGTTATGTAATAAAGTTTATGAGAGCTATGTACCAACGCACTAAGACTTTATTTTGTTACCAAAAAATTTTTCACAGTATATGGGTCACTTCACTTAGCACTATATTTGTTTATTGGCACTTTTCACTTTGACAATCACCACTTTTTTTTTTTTTTTTTTTTTCCCCCCTCGTCAAAAAGGGGGGTTTTTGTCACTGTACTGGGGTCCACCAAAAACTATGAACAAAGACTGATCTTTATAATTATTAATTGGCCCTATTTAATAGATCACTTTGATATAGCAAACAATAAAATGGTTTTGGAATAGCGAAACGCTTCTTTAGTTATTTCTTTATTAATTACTTCTTATGATTATTTTACAAGAACACAATTTAAGTGTTTTAACTATTGTTCAAAAAGAAATATTTATTCCTACAATATCAATTTTATTCTTTAAATGTGTCTTTGATAACTTTACAAATTATTATCCCGAGAGAGAGCAAAGCTCTTAGCTCGCCCGGGTCTATTTTCTAACTGGCTCTATCACCATGGCATGCCGTTGGTTACAGCGGCACCTCGGTGACCTTGACACTATACAAAAATAAAGAAAGAAACAGTTATTTCGGCAACAGGACTTTTTTTGTACAATCTTTTCTTACAGCTGTGCACCAGAAATCTTGGTAGCACTTACATATATCCTTTATAAATTTATACAATGTAACGAGTCCGGTACATATATATATATATATATTATATATATATATATATATATATAATTATATATATATATATATACATATATAATATATATATATATATTAATATTATATATATATATATATATATATATATATATATATATAGTATATATATATATATATATATATTATATATATATATATATAATATATATATATATTAGGGATGGCCGGATAGCCGAATAGCCGGATACCGGATATCCGGCTGGATATTATCATACATGGATGGTGCCATTTTGAAAATTGATAGACTGATATAGAGATAATCGGGTAAAGGTATAGCACAGGACTCAACATATTTTCTGAAAAAATTCTAAGTCCAAAATCAATATACGATATGTATATAGATATATATTATAAGGTCATATATTACTATTATATTACGTATATTATATTATTTATATTAATATTATTATATAATATATATTATATATTATAAGTTAATTAATTACATATTGATTATATTGTATTTGGAACTTCAGAATTTTTTCAGAAAATATTGTAGGAGTCCTATGCTATATCTGTATGTATATTATAAATATATATATATATATATATATTATATATATATATAATATATATATAATATTATAATATATTATATATAGATATATATATATATATTATATTATATATATATTACTATATATATATATATATATATATATAATATATATATATATAATATATATACCCGTCTAGCTATAATATATATATATATATATAATATATATATATATATATATATATATATATATATATATATATATAATATATATATATATATATATATATTATATATAATATATATATATATTATATAATATATATATTACAGGGTGTCTCACGAGTTATTTTAGTTACAGCGGTGTACCACCGTACGGGATGTTTAAGTATATGGAAATGTGTAAGAATATAAGTTTGATTATTTTAATTTCATTAAGGAGGATGGGATATGTAACGTTGGTGTCTGCGCACGCGCACACGCAATACAAAAACCGCGCACAAACATGCGAATTTCGAATGGGGATGATATATTTTTTAGGGCTTCTGTGAAATGCACATAAAAATGAGGTGGCTCTTCCTCTCGTACATTTTTTGAGTACGCGTTCTTCGTTTCCACGCAATGTACCCATAATGCGTCAATGTTACCAACAATTAGTTTTAAACGTGAATGTGAAAGGAAGAAAAACAATGGTATTCAAGACAGCTCATAATATCGAAACATGTAATGTAATAACGTTGTTAATAGTATCATAAAAAATTTACACCTATGAATCTTATCCACAGCATGCAAGAAGGAAGAACGTCAGGTCGTTTCAACTTGTACATACAGTATTTACAAATGTAGTTCGAAGCGCCTCCATTCACGCGAATACATGCCTCAGCCCTTTGGCGCCAGGTTTCATTGCATGTCAATGACAGTGACGCCGGGTTGATTCTCCTACATGCGTTGGTTATTTTGACGGCGAAGATCATCGGCGAGGTTTACTGGGTCATTAAACCCAGCGTACACCGTATGTTTGAGATAACCCCACAGAAAGTAGTCCAGGTGTTAAGGCGGGTGAACGCGCAGGCCATGGAAATAGACCAGATCTTCCGATCCATCTTCCCGGAAAGTTCTCGAGTTAGGTCGTCACTATAGCTGCATCATGTGCTGGGCACCCATCATGTTAGTAAAATATTCTTCGTTGTGTTCTTAAGGGTATATCACTCAGGGTCAACAAGGACGGTGAAGGGGAATCGGAGGAACGCTGTCTTGTCAAATTTATCCTCGATGAATAATGGCCCGATAATCCTTTCTATTGATAGTACCACACCAAACGTTGACTGAGTATGAGACCTTGTGATGGCTGTGAATGTTAAATGGGGGTTTGTTTCCGCCCAATGTCTGAAATTCCACCTGTTATACATATACCGTTATTGGTAAAGCGAGATTCATCGGTTCATAAGATATTTTCCAATAAGTCCCGGTACATCCATTAGAAGGCAATCAATGACAGACAGGAATCCCAGCCGCCCTTTTTGGTCTCCATGATGCAAACCATGGCACAATGTATTGGCCTAATATGGATACTTGTTGTATTGCAACATGAATCCATTCGTATGGTGTTCCTTCGATATTCCAAGACCGAACTATGCCGTAATGAGGACGTTGGATTTTCATGGGTGCTATATCAGAACGTCCAGTTCGACGTCGAATGTTACGGACACGACCCCCTCCCGTATGTGATGAGGGGGTTGAACTATTGACCCTGTACCTTGAAACCGTCGGTTAAACTCTATGGAATGACATGTGGCTCAGTGGTCATCGATGTGATAACGTTGTTCCATATTCTGGCAGCAGCTCGCGGAGCATTTCCTGTTTTGCATAAACGTACACATCCAACATTGTCACGCTTTTCGTCCTGCGGATACTGGTCACGTGGCATGCCAAATGTATGGCTCTGATTAAACAAACCACTCTGAAGTTATACGTTTCACTACACTTTATTACGCATAATTTGTAGGTTATGACATAACCTCCATATGATAGCTGTTAGTTGGTTGTACACATTCACATGGCCGTATTTATTAGGCTACATAGTGCATATCAATGTAATCAAAAAGGGTAAGCATTAGGTATTTTAATTTAATTCCTTTTGTTAGCTTTATCGATATTTTTTAAATACTATCTGGATATTGCCTATTGTATATTTAACCTAATTATTTTCATATTGACACCCTTTCGGCTTTTTAGGCACATGATTCTACGGATGGGACGTCTAGTTGTTTTATGGGTACACTGCGTGAAACGAAACAACCATATCAAATAATGTCGGAGAGTAAGAGCCCACCTCATTTTTATGTGCATTCATAGAAGCCATAAAAAATATATAATCCCATTCGACATTCGCATGTTTGTGCGCGGTTTTCGTATTGCTCGTGCGCAGACACCAACGTAACATATCTCATCCTCCTTAATGAATCAAATAATCGAACTTATATTCTTACACATTTTCATACTTAAACATCCCGTATATATATAAATATTATATAATATATTATAATATATAATATATATATATATATATATATAATATAATATATATATATATATAGTATATATATATATATATATATATATATTATATATATATATATATTCAGAGGTGGGCGTGCTCCGCAATTTAAGTCCGCAATCCGCAATTGTGGAATACCAAAATAAATTGCGTAATTGCGATTGAGATTAACTTGAAAAATGTTACGGAATTTGCAGTTAGCGGAAGCCTATATCATCCCCAATTTCATTTCCGCAAATTCAGTAATTAGAGCACTATAATAATTACCGGAATTTATGTGCTTTGTTAAAAACACAGTCAACAAGCTTTTACACGTTGGCCATCTTTGCCTTCTGGCAGCAACACCGAAAAATCGGTATTTTTTGCATTCGGTATTTTATTTAAAGTTTTTGTAAAGTAAGTAAAAATTAACAAAAAACTTTAAGTTGCCAATTAGTGTTTTAAAAGTGTGCATTTTACAATTTATTCTTTTCCTTTTATACATTTTATCTTAAGTATGAATTATAATTTTATGACAACGCATGTCGCCATCAAATTTCAGATAAATGTATTGTACAGTAAACATAAAAGATGAATAAAATATAATAACATTGGTACCCAACATCGAAAGTCTAAACAAGTTATTATATCATTATTATTATCCTCTTTTTTTTTTCTTGATTTTCTTCTTTCTTTCTTTTTTTCTTCCTTCTTTATTTTACTTCATATTTATCTTTCTCCTGTTCTTCTTTCTCATCGCTTTGCTCTTCTCTTTTCTTTCTTTGGTCCTCTTTTCTCTTGTCGTCTGATGGTACACACAAACATCTAATCCATTAAACACATCTATAACCCTTCCTTCTCCTGTTATATATATAATATATATATATAATATAATAATATATATATATAATATATATATATATATATATATATATATATATATTATATATATATATTATATATATATAAATTTTCAAATTATTTTGGAATATTTCCCCCAAAGAGGAAGAACCTACTAGGAAAGTAATTATCCGGTTATCCGGCCGGATAACAATGATATCCGGCCGGATACCGGATATGCCGGATACCGGATAGTTGCCGGACTATCCGGCCCATCCCTAAAATAATATAGCTATATATTATATATATATATATATATATCTCTCTCTATATATATATATATATATATATATATATTGTAATGTTCAAAAGTCTGGGGAGACTCAAGAACACCAGCAATGGCAGCAGAGCATATAATGAATGGATGGAGAAATAATAATTAATAATTAGAAAATAAATAATTGTAATAGTGAAATAGTGAAGCGTAACTTACGTAGAAAAAGAATCATGCAGAGCAGTGCAAAACAAAGCGGCCCGCTGGGCCCAAAGGCGAACGCCATTTTATATATGATGAAGCACTTCACTCGCACACCACACAATGAGAGGGGAATGGAATGAGATGATGGATTAATTCTCTCATTGCAAGGTATGAAGCCACAAGGATATATGCAAAAAAAATAAAAGAAGAAGATAGGTCACCGCAAGCAAAGCAACGAAAATTGATAATAAACATTAAATGGAAACAAATTAAATTACCTTAATCACACTTTATGAATCTTTGCCTTGTTTAATACGTAAATCAGTAACCATATGTTTCAAGGTATATAAAATATAAGAAATGCTTTTTGTATTCTTTAATGCTAAATATATCCCTATATAAATCTCCTCATTCAGACAACAATAGAATTAGAAGTAATTTACTGTTCCCACATAACCTTTACATTCAGTGCGCTGACACACATTGCAAAACCTTTCTTTCATTAAATAATTCCCGTAATAATAAAATAATGAATAATGACTAATGAAATACTTTACTATAACTAATTTTAGAAATATATATCTTTTCTATCAATAAAATAAAATACCAGGTAGCATTGATAAAATGACACTATATCTTTCTTAATTTAAATGTACATACATTATAGGTATGTTTCTGTTTGTAATAAAAGTTTTATTAACAATAACACTCAAATTTATAGTTTTATTTTCTTTATTTTTCTTAAAGAACACTTCACAAATAAACCAGTTTAATTTGTTTATAATGTCTTAACACACTGGTTATTTATTTTTAAACTCCACTCCAATTATAATAATCCATTTAAAAGTTTCTTAGAACATATTTGTCTTTCTCTTTTTGTTCATTAATTTAATATTTTTCCAACAGTATTTGATTATTACTTTACACTCAATTTAGAGTAAACTCTTTATTTTATCAATCTTGAACCAGTTTCGAACTAGTCTATTAATCTGGATCTGGAACCAGTCTAGTAATCCTGAACCAGTCTATTTAATTTGGATCTTTTATCAATCTGAATCTTGTTTATTTAATCCGGACCTAGTCCCGAACCAGTTTCGAACTAGTTTATTAATCTTGATCTGGTTTAATCAATCCGAATCTAGTTGACCTATAAATATTTAAGTTGCTAAACTATATATTCCTTTTAAAAGTTAAATTTCATATATACACATATGTTATTGTCTAACTAATGAATTACAAATTTAATTTTACACTACATACCATTAAAGGCCATATAATGAAGTTTCATAAAGTTCAGTAAAACATGTGATACTTGGGCTCAATCGAAGAGAACTATAAAAAAATGAAATATTTTAGATTTATACTATTACATTCATAAATTTACCATTTACCTATGTATCTTTTGCTTACGTTATTTTTGGAATGAACTTAATATTTTCTCGCTTTACTATAGTTGTTGATCATCAGTTATGAAATCAATAATTAGAGATTCTGTAATAAATAATAAAAGGAGGTAGAGATTTTTCTCTACATTATCCCCCCACCCGTCACAACGTGACGGAAAAGAATTTGTAGCCAGGGGGGGGGTATGACTTTAACCGAACTGGATATTAGAGCGTTAACCATCACCATTGTTAATAAAAAAAAGGATGACTGTGTACGTAAGCTTTTACATACACGCCACTAATTCTAAATATTATTGTATGTTAGTAATTTGGTTCAGCAGCACAACCACTCACGGAAGCTGCAATCCTCTTTTCTCTTCTCTCTCTCTTTTTTATCTTTGAAAATTGTTTTTCTTCTTTTGTTCTATGAAATGGCTTTAGATAAGTATAAGTAGGGAGATTAGAAGAATTAGAAAGATTTTTACAATCTGATTGAATGGTATTCACTGATTTTATAGGATCCGGACGGGTCTGTATAATATTTGAAGGAACAGGATCATGTTTGATCCTAGAATGTGGAAGATCACATTGGATCAAAGAATTTGGAAGAGGTACAGTATTTGTATTGTTAGAATGTATAGAGTTTAGAGAAATATGGGGCATAGTGAGAACGTTCAACTCCTGATTAGGCTTTCGAACTTTTGTAAGGTCTTTATTAGAGATTGGAGAATCCGTATGGATTTTTATAGAGTCTGGAGGATAACGTTGTATCTCAGGCGTTGGAGGATCACATTGGATCTCAGTGGACGAAAAAGAAGGTGTCGTCAAAGAAGAAGTAGAAGGAATACTTATTAAATTGGGTTGAATACTATTTGTAGAATTTGAATTTGGAGAATCCATTTGGATTTTTATAAAGTCTGGAGGATCACATTGGTTCTTAGTGGAAGAGGTAGAAAGCGTCGGAGAAGATTTAGAGAAGAAATTTGAACAATTTGAGGGTTGAATGAACATCATTTGTAGAATTTGGAGAATCCGTAGGGATTTCTGTAGAGTCTGGAGGATCACATTGGATCTTAGAAAAATAGCGGTTCATAGTATTTAATTTTGTGTTATTGTTATTAGTGTTTTTCACTTTTAAAAGAGAAGAATCAATAGTAAAATTATTAACTTGTATAAAATTGCTAGAAATATTAGAAGAATTCGTTAATAGGTTCGTATTGGACGAAACAGACGGCGTTGAAGAAGAATTAGGAGAATGAGAAGAGAGATTTAACACATTTGTGTGAATATTATTTATAGACTTCAGGGAATCTGTTTGGATTTTCCCAGAAGTTGGAAGTTCTTGTCGAATCATATTAATTTTAGTATCGCAGTGAGTCTTTAAGCTACTTAAGGTATCACTGCTTTTAGTTTTTAGGTTCGGGTTAGTAGCATTAGGAATGTTAGTAATATTAGAGAATGGAAGTGGATAATTGTCGTTATTATAAGTTGGAGAGGTGTCAGATTTAATAACAGCTGAGTTATTACCCTCTTGTGTAGTGACCAATTCTGTCTGATCATTCATCACTACTTTATCAATTTTTGTTGATGTTTTCTTTTCGTCGTCATTTGAGGATTTTAATGGAGTAGATTCTGAAGATAAATCATATGATAAAGAATCTTTTTCAGTTGTCATTTTTGTTGATTGTGTTGTCTTTGTAGCTATCCATTGGGGACACTCAATTCCAAAATGATTTCCTTCACAGATGGGACATTTGTCATTATCGTAGAATTGAGCTTTGGTTTTCCTTTGAAAACAATTATTGATTATGTGGCCTGTTCTTTCGCAGTGGAGACATTTATTCTGTCTTACATAGCATTGATCTTGTAGATGTCCCCGTTTTCCACAAAACCTACAATAGGGACGAAATTTGCAGGTGCGAATGTCATGGCCAGATTTTTTACAGTAAGTGCAATTAAGGTGGCTCTCAACCTCACCTCTAGACCATGTTGAAGTTGGAGGTCTTTGTGGTGTATTATGCTCGTTACTGTAAACTTCATTTTTAGTACAAATATTAGTAGTGTTAGAGTTAGTAGATGGGAATGGGAGACTCTCCTGCTGACTCTTCAGCAGGAAGAAAGCATTTATCAGCTGTGACAGTACTTGTAATATCTGCTGATTTTGTTGAAGTACTTGCATCAGTATGTTAGTATTGTTATTGTTAGTAGCTGTGGGAGTTGGACCTTGTGCATGGCTATACATCTCATTTGTATAACATTGATCATTCGATGGGGATTGAATGACCTGCGGTGGTTCGAACCCAGGTGGTGGCTTCGGCGAAAATTGAGGCTGATGAGAAGTATAATTAAAATTAGGGATTGAATAAAATGGGGAATTCATTCCTGATGACTTAGTCAAATATAATAAAGGCCGGTTGTATGATATTTCAGGCACCTTTCTATTGGGGCAATTGGAATATATCGGTGGTGACACTGAGGTCACAGAAAGATATGTGTTATTAAACAGAGTATTTGACGACGATGAAGGTGCAGTCTCTGCCATGATTTAAAAAATATAAAAAAATAAGAGGAATGAAGAAGAATGACGAATAAAAAAATTCAATAGAGAATACTGGATAAGAATAACGGTGCGGCGAGCAAAAGGTAGCTTCAGAAGAAACTACGCTCTGCTACCAATGTAATGTTCAAAAGTCTGGGGTGACTCAAGAACACCAGCAATGGCAGCAGAACATATAATGAATGGATGGAGAAATAATAATTAATAAATTAGAAAATAAATAATTGTAATAGTGAAATAGTGAAGCTTAACTTACGTAGAAAAAGAAATCATGCAGAGCAGTGCAAAACAAAGCGGCCCGCTGGGCCCAAAAGGCCGAACTCCATTTCGCTAATGAATGAAGCAACCTTCACTCGCACACCACACAATGAGAGGGGAATGGAATGAGATGATGGATTAATTCTCATGCAAGGAATATCGCAGCCACAAGGTATATGCAAATTAAAAAAATAAAAATGAGATTAGTCACCGCGAAGCAAAGCAACGGAAAATGGATAATAAACATTAAATGGAAATAAATTAAATTACCTTAATCACACTTTATGAATCTTTGCCTTGTTTAATACATAAATCAGTAACCATATGTTTCAAGGTATATAAAATATAAGAAATGCTTTTTGTATTCTTTAATGCTAAATATATCCCTATATAAATCTCCTCATTCAGACAACAATAGAATTAGAAGTAATTTACTGTTCCCACATAACCTTTACATTCAGTGCGCTGACACACATTGCAAAACCTTTCTTTCATTAAATAATTCCCGTAATAATAAAATAATGAATAATGACTAATGAATTACTTTACTATAACTAATTTTAGAAATATATATCTTTTCTATCAATAAAATAAAATACCAGGTAGCATTGATAAAATGACACTATATCTTTCTTAATTTAAATGTACATACATTATAGGTATGTTTCTGTTTGTAATAAAAGTTTTATTAACAATAACACTCAAATTTATAGTTTTATTTTCTTTATTTTTCATAAAGAACACTTCACAAATAAACCAGTTTAATTTGTTTATAATGTCTTAACACACTGGTTATTTATTTTTAAACTCCACTCCAATTATAATAATCCATTTAAAAGTTTCTTAGAACATATTTGTCTTTCTCTGTTTGTTCATTAATTTAATATTTTTCCAACAGTATTTGATTATTACTTTACACTCAATTTAGAGTAAACTCTTTTGAATTTTCCTATAATGCTCCGTTGAAAGTATTTATAAACTAGTCTATTAATCTGGATCTGGAAATAGTCTGGATCTAGTTTAATCAATCCTGACCCGGTTTAGTACCAGTCTCGAACCAGTTTCGAACCAGTTTAATTAATCTGAATCTTGTTTATCAATCCTAATCTTGTTTATTTAATCCGGACCTAGTCCCGAACCAGTTTCGAACTAGTTTATTAATCTTGATCTGGTTTAATCAATCCGAATCTAGTTGACCTATAAATATTTAAGTTGCTAAACTATATATTCCTTTTAAAAGTTAAATTTCATATATACACATGTTATTTTCTAACTAATGAATTACAAATTTAATTTTACACTACATACCATTAGGCCATATAATGAAGTTTCATAAAGTTCAGTAAAATATGTGATATGGAGGAGCAACTTGGGCTCAATCGAAGAGAACTATAAAAAAATGAAATATTTTAGATTTATACTATTACATTCATAAATTTACCATTTACCTATGTATCTTTTGCTTACGTTATTTTTGGAATGAACTTAATATTTTCTCGCTTTACTATAGTTGTTGATCATCAGTTATGAACTCAATAATTAGAGATTCTGTAATAAATAATAAAAGGAGGTAGAGATTTTTCTCTACAATATATATATATATATATATATATAATATATATAATATATATATATATATATATATATATATATATATATATATATATATATATATATATATATCCTTGTGATTTTTTTTATTTTATTTTTTTTTACAATTAAAATCTTATGGGAAAATTTAAACCTTGGAGGCTGTAACTTTTTTTCCTAAAGAGAGCGACGATTTTCGTTTTCACTATTCTTCATTATTATTTTTTTAGAGTAGCGTCGGGCGGGGTGACCGGGCCCGCCTCTTTAGGAGGGGTGATTCGGTCCACTCTAAATAAAATAAAAATAAATAATAAAAAAAATTTTTTTTCGCTCATTTAATACCACGCAGAGTACTACACAAGTTTTATTTACATCATCTTTAATTCTAGAAAGTTTTTATATTTTTAAAAAATTTTACTAACTTACGGTACAAAATGCCCTTCAATAAATTTCACTTTTGAAAAATGTGAGTTTTTTTAACTTCGTTATAAAATGAAAAATTGTGGATGGATTTTAATTATTTTTTCAGTGGATACACTCGAGTATGTTAGCTTTAAACTGGCAAAGTAAATTTTTGTTCCAAACAGTATTAGTGGCAAAATCACGGGGCCTAACTTGGTCTGATTCACCCCGCCATAAAAATTGATGAAGGGGTGAATCGGACCACCATTTGTTTTTCATATTTTACGTATTATTATTGACATTTTTATTACGTATAATTAATTTAAATATAATAAAATAGTTACTTATATTAAGTAAAAATTAAAATAAAAAATGAAATTTATATAAAAAATCCGAATTCCAAAAAGTGTCAAAATTTTTAAGCAGAGAGGGGTGAATCGGACCACCTTATTTTTATTCTTATTTTATGTATCATTATTGACATTTTTATTACTTATTACGAATTTTAATATGATAAATAATTATTATATTAAGTAAAAATTAAAATATAAAATTGAATTTATACGTAAAAGAGGAATTTAAACAGATTGTCCGATTCACCCCTCAAATGGTGCGTCCGATCCACCCCTTTCCAAAGAGGATTTATTTTCAACTTTTAATAAAGGGAACAAATTAGAATTACATTATTATTTTTTTGTGTGCTTATTACCTACTATATGGCCTTGAATTTAAAAAAAAAAAAAAAATTCCAAAAAGTGCATTAGGGGAAAGTCGGGAGACCAGACTTATTTTCACACTTCTTCATTATTATTTTTTTTTAGAGTATATCCTGTAATTTTCATAAAAATCGGGGGGTGATCTCTGCTCAACTATTACCAAAAATGTCCTTATAGTTTTTATAGAATATACCTTAACTTTTGATCCTTAAGTAGCTTAATCTTTCAAAGCGAAGCAAAGCGTTTTATTTTTAAAATATTTTAATTATAAGTATTCATTTCAGTTCAGTATTATAGCCTACATAATAATTATGGGATAATAATCACAAGCGTAACTCAACCAGATAGAATTTTACTTCTCTTAAGAGCAATCGCTATTCAGAGCCAATGCTGAATATTTTGACTCTATAGAAATTATGAATACAAAATAAACATAAACCAATATATTAAAGAAAGTCTAATGAAGTTTAAAGCATCATTTTTGGTCAGTAAATATTCCAAAAACTAAAAATTCCACCATTAAAAAAATATAAATAAGCAAAATTTCAAAGATAGACTGTACCTTGATTATTTATTTATTTTTTTTTAAATCCAGTATTTTGTTGTCAAAGCTTAAGTATCACTTACGCAAACGTTTATAGCAACTTTAGGATTAATATATACAGTAGGTATTAGTAAATACTTATAATTTGGTTGAAAAGTTGAGAATTAAAGTTAAAAAAAAAAAAAAGTAACTATTCACAACTATAAGTAAACTTGTGGTCATATTAATAGTGATACCCTAATTAATTTAATCTTTTATTTTAAAGAATACTACTTTAAAAAAAAAAAAATTATGCCAATTGAATATAGTTAACGTAACCAACGTTGAAGTTAGAATTAGAGTGAGAATTAGTTACTTGACCCTAAATAATTAGAACCAGAATTATAATCACATTATCCTAAATAGTTATCAGAACTGGAATAAGTAATTTAAAATATTTGGAATTGGAACCTAAGCCGAATTATCTTTTAACTGATTCAGTATCCCTTGATATTACTCAGCATATTACGGTAATTGAAATTAGAATGATTCATCATCATATAAATTTAAAGAAGTTACACCATTTTGGACATTTGTAAAAAAATGGTATTTCTGTAGCATAGTCTTCCTAGCTTATATTTTTTTTTAATGAACCTGTAAAAATTGGAAAAGTAAATTAAATAAATAAAAATATTGTTAAATTATTAACACAAATAATCATTTAGTTATTTATGTCTCTTGGGGTATCAAAATATTTAAAATATCAATAGCTTTTTGGAAGAGAAAAGATTTCATCATTTGGACTTTGGATCTAAGATTCTGTATTGGAGCCACAAAGTATTTTATAATAAAAAGAAGTTAACTACCCCTCAAAGTTAACTGTGTTTTTGAAAGATTGTGAAAATCCTCTTTTGGTGTTATTAAAGATCCAGTTTTAGGGTATCTTATAAAACTCAGGAAGTGGTTCTTTAATTACTTTCTAGAACTTGATTCAAATACTGTCAGTTGGGTATTTATTTATTGTGAATCCCACAAATTTTGAAATTTGCTGTGTGAGGGAACCCAGAAGAGCCTGGATGAGTGGAGCACCGATAGTGTCACTCCTTTAACTTCTCTCTAACACACTGAATTTCAGAACAAAGCAGATATCAGATTTTTTTTTTTAGATATCAAGAGCTGAAAAACTTTTCAAAATTGCACACAAGGAAATGAAATAATGCTGCTACCATTTGCAATCAATATCTTTGTGAATAAGAATTTTTCATTCTCATAAACTTAAAATCAAAGTGTATCCAAATTACTCTGACATCAGATAGCCCTAATTTTTTTGATGATGTATCAAAAATGAAACAAAAGCATTTCTTCAAAATCTAAAGTGAAAACGTTTTCAAAGAAATTTTGATTTTTGATAAGTATATATATTATATATATATATTAATTTTCTGTTGTTATTTACATAATTCATGCAGTTATTTTTCTTTTGATTAATATAGATACAGATACATATATATATATATATTAGGAAGTAGCGAATATTGGTAAGTATCGGTATTCTGCCTATTCGCCCAATAGCCGGAATATTCGGTATTCGCTATTTTGCCGATATATTCGGGAACGATATGAGCTTTATAAACAATAATTACGAGTTGCAACATAGTGAAAGTTATTAATTTTTAAAATTGAAAAATTTTAGAAACTATTTCCAAAAATAAAAAATATAATTAAGCCCAAATTTTGTAGCCATTATGGCGAAAAATCTTTGTCATTTGTCAGATCTTATAGGCCTTTGACATTTTCAATATTCTAAAAAAATAGAAATCATTTAGTGATACGGGATAATGACCACATGGTAGCTGGTAAAGGGGAGTGGCTTGCCATATCAATTTCAGTTTCATTCATATGTGTGCAACTATGCATTCACGATTCAATATTAGTCAGAAGTCTGTTAAAGATATTTTAATTTACTTGCAGAAGCATATCCCTGCATTGTTCACCATTCGAGCAACGGAGCTGCAAAGCCTTATAAACCTTATACAAGATGCAAGCTAACTGTCAAACAGCATAATTAATTAAGACGTTCTACACGCGGAACAGAAAAACTTAAGATCATGCTAAAGATTGTTTGAACAAAAAGTTCCCCTATCCATATACCCTGCTGAATGCAATCAAGAAAATGTTGACTGATTTTAAGTGGAAATTATTCATTCCATTTACTTGAGCCATTTGACACATCACTAAAACAAGCATTAAAACGTGAAGTAACATTCGCCCAAGTGATTTCCCTTCCATTTAGCAATAAATCTTTTAAAAAGGCAATTAAAAGCAAAGTTCAGATGGTAATATTATCCCTTAAAGGTAAGAAATCAGTTAGAAAAAAAATCGTACAATTTCTATGTGATAAGTTTGTGTGTTTAGATTCTTGTTTACTCTACGAGTCCAACTTATTTTTCACATGAATCAGATGAATCAGTAAAAATATGGTCGTTGAGGCATGGGAAAGAAATGCATGAAAATTTAGCTCCTTACTCTTCTCTGACGAATGATTCACGTAGTAGGGAAGTGAAGCTGAAGGTATCCATTTTCACTTTTTAATGGATTGTTTTAAAAAATTGTGGCATCAAATCGTCATACAGAAAAGAAGTGAGAGTGAAAAAAGAAAGTCCCCATTCTTCTGACGATGTGATATATTACATAAAAGTAAAAAGGCTACATACGATTACATCAAGAAATAACAAATATATAAGTTTGCCTACTTTAAAATGTGAACCACGTTGTTCTCTTCAAATGGTGGAAAAACTTTGGAAGTTGTTGTATGAATTAAAAAAAAAGAAAAAATTAAAAATTTTTAATCTCCACCATCATCAGTCGAAAGTAAAGAATATTTAGAACAGGAGGTAATTTATGAAGCCACAAAAAATAGGTTATCCCCTGAAAAGGGAGAACTGCTAATTTTCTGTCATTTTAACCTTAGAGCTTATTCAATTGAAGTTTAGTTTAATATCTTTAACTACGAACTTTTCAATTTTCATTTAATTTTTTTTAATAGTGCTGCTGAAATATTTGGATGATTTCTTCTTGACTTTGGTTTATTCTTGTATATAACACTGTGTAACAATGAAATTCTTGGACGGGTTTCGCAATTGATTATTGATGCGCTGATTCCAAAAATGTTATCGGTTTTTGCATATCACAACCGCATTTGTTGAGATATTGTGTGAACACAGATTTTGTAAAATTTTATGATTTTTACCTTTTCCAAGAGGGTCTATCACAATTGATTGGATATAATATATATATATACTTATCTATATATATATATATCATATATATATATATATATATATATTATTATATATATAATAATATATATATATATATCTATATATTATATATATATATTATATATATATATTAATATATATATATATATATAATATAAATATATATTATAGTATATATATCTGTGTGGATAGTGATTTATATATATATTATATATATATATATGAAGGGAGAGAAAAAATTTCTCAAATGATTGTACATTGTGTTGTGTTTCTCACTTGTTAAACATATAATACAACTAAGAATAAAGAGTAATATGGGACAACAAGAATGTAATGACAGGGAATGGGTTTAGTAATGTAAACCATACCTACGATGCTAGTAACTTTCTCTTCGTAGACGATCTTACTGTGCATAGGGTCTGGAATATCCCTCATCAAGCGCCAACAATAGTCGGCCATCATATTGATATCCCACTTGCCCTAGTAACGTCCTTCCATGAACTTTAGAACTTGATGGAAGCGTTCACCCTGCTCATCACTAACATCGCCTAGGTTATCCGGAAATTTTCTTAGGTGAGAATGTAAGTAGTGCAACTTTATACACATTCTACATCCATGAGAATGAAAACTGTCTAGCAGTTCCTGTACAATGTTAGTGGTTCTCGCTTCCTGTTCCCCAGAAAATTCTGTGCTACATCTGAAAAGCATTCCACGCCTCTGTCTCTAACACATCATTGTTGTAGCAAAGCAGCATCACGGAGGAGTGTCCGTATTTGTGGGCCATCAATATCCCATCTTTTTTCTTGGTGTCACTCAACCAGGAAATGTTGTGCATATTCATACGGGAGCTTCGACCCTCATGGTCCAGGGCCTTCACAAATTGTTTCATCAAACCAAGTTTATTGTGCAAAGGTGAAAGAGATGTTTTCTCTCTGTATAAGTGGTTCACGTACGATGGTCCTGTCACCCGGCGTCAAGGTTTCCCTCGGTGGCCCATTCTCTTTTGGTCCAGTAATCCCTTTGCCGCTCGGCTGTCCCAATAGCACTGGAAGCAGGGAATTTGATGAAACCTGCTTGCTGACCGAGAAAATGTGTTACCCATTTTTGAAGGTCGTCGCATATTTCATCCAGTATCCTGGATATCTGTAGCCTTCCCAAACTGCTTGATTTATTGCCATACATGCTCTCCATCCGTACCGGCACGCCCCTACTGGAACCGGAAAACATACCTGTTTGCCGTTGTGGCACAACACGCACTTTAAACTGCTCTTGGAGTGTCAATAACAGTTCGGCCACTCACCTGCAATCGTATCGCTAGGGAGCTTCCATAGCGAGTACTAGGCCTGCAACTTCACTGCACATACACAAGGTTACCATCTGACTGAAAGAGCCTCCGCAGCTCTGCTTCTCTGTACGATTAAAATGCTTACTCATGTGCCATGGTCCCGTAGTCATTATCATGCAACCTCGAAGCCAACAGTCAGGACAGCTTCGGCAAATACAACTCTCACAAACAAGATCGGTTCAGTTCACCCTGAATGAACAATGACGGATCTCCGACTGAATTTCAGATGGATGATAGACATCATCCAGGTCATTGGCATCCATACATGTAGACGTAGATATAGCGAGAAGGTAACGTCTATACAGCCCAGGTTGTGGAGTCGTTCAGAAATTTCGACTCTGGACTGCCACCAACTTCAAAATTACCGACTCCACTCCGGACTCCGACTCCGACTCTTGAAATTAACCGACATCCGACTCCGACCCTTTTGAAAATTCACTGACTCGACTCCCCCTTTTGAAATAAGACTTCAACTCCGATCCACCCTCTCAAAATTACCGGACTCACCCCTTTTTCAAAAATGCCGACTCCGACTCCACTCTCTTCAAAACGTACCGGACCTCCCCCGACATCCGCCCCGACTCCACAACCTGAGTACAGCCTACGTCAGTTTCGCCTGAATTTTGTCATGTTCCTAGGGAATATGCAAAAAAATAGGGGATCCATGATTGCACGAAAACGGGATGTGATACAGCAAATCCGAGAATATATATGGAATCAGCACCATCGAATTAGTATAAAACAACTGCCATCCAAGAAAATTTCACCTTTTTTGTTTGACCAGTGTAAGTTTTCTATTTTTCTCTAAATGGATGACCAAACTTTGAAATAATATTCGGCCGAATACCGAAGTGATTATTCGGCCGAATATTCGGTACGGCCCAAATAGCGAATATTCGGTATTCGGTATTCGGCTTTTTCAGTATTCAGGCACTCCCTAAATAATATATATATATTATATATATATATAGGATATATTATATATATAGTATATATATATTATATATTATATATATATTATAATATAATATATATATATATATATATATTATATATATTCCTATATATATATATATATATAATATATTAATAGTATATATATATATTATAATATATAATATATTATATATTATATATTTATATATATTATATATAATAATATATATATATATATATATATATAAATAATATATATATAATATATATATATATATATATTTATTACATATATAATTTGTCTGTCTGTTATTTTCAAAAATTCATGCAGTTTAATTTTTCGTGTTTGATTGTTAAACATTTATTTTTTTAAATTTGATTTTATTAAGATATAAGCCGTTATTAATAACATATTGTTCAGCTTGAACGACTAGC
>JABUQX010024641.1:22500-40000 GCA_015478945.1 Trachelipus rathkii | reverse complement strand
GAGAGACCCGACAACGATATATATGTGGTCTACCCCATCTGTGTTCGTTAGTTTCTTATATTATAAAACGACTTTACATATTATACTATATATAATATATATATATATATATAGAATATATTATATAATATATATATATATACTTATTATACTAATTTGACTACATATTTACTTAATATTATACTAATACTATATATACTATTAGTATTATACATATTATATATACATATATATAATTAATATATATATATATATATTCAAAATATATATATTAAGCCCGTATATACTATAATATACTATACTATAATATATATACTATATATACTACTATTATACTATAATATATTTATATATATATACTTATATATACTTACTATATACTAACTATACTATAACTACTATAAATTTAATATATATATATAATATATATATTATATATATATATTCAAATGCTTGAATTTTATTTAATTTTTCATAAAATTTTATTTTAAAAATAACACATTTTAAGTTAATATATACATAAATAATAAATAGAAAATATTAATATTTGTGAAATTATTTTATGAAAATTTAAGTGAATCCCACTGTCCACTTCTTACGAAGTTCGAACTAACCTCATATACCTATTATACACATATCATGCAGAAGAATACATCAAATAACGAATCGCTTTATTTTACGTATCATATCGGAAAAATATCGATACTCTTAGCATATCGATTACGCTTCAACAACGGACTCTTCCCTAAAACGGTATTGGTACCCCGAGTTTTTAGTTAGTTTAAACTTTAGTGATTTCTAAAAATACGAATAATAAAAAATAAAGTTAATTGTTACCCAGAGGGTTGTCACCCCACGATTTTTATGAAATCAAAGGATCGACTCTAAAAAAAATAAATATGCTTAGGAAAAAGTCTACAGCGTCTCAAATATGTTTAAAACTCCCATAGAATTTTCTTTTGGCGAGGACCACCATGTTTTCGGAACATTCTGAAATGACGATACAAAATTTCCAACAATCTCGGCAACAAATATTATTATTGAAAGAGGTCTTGATTATCCCAACGCGAGAGTTATAAACTTTAATATACAGCGTATCATTTATAAAATATATATATATATATATATACTACATATATATATACACATATTAATTATATATATATATTATACTATATATAATATAGTAATAAATATATACTATATATATATATAATATCCTAACTTATATATAATATTACCTATATTATGGGATTTAATATTTATTTTATTAAAGCGGCTGGAGCCGTTGGGGCGACATCCATATAGGCGACAGACCCTATTCCTTTAGTTAAAAAAAAAATTTACTTCGAGCAGTAATTTTTTTTTTTTAACTAAAGAAATAATCAATGGGTAAACCCGCAAAAATGGAACGAGTCGTGTCCTGTCGGCCTATAGGTGACGACGGGGCTTGACATCGCCCTCCTCTGTCCCCAAAATGGCTTGTCCAGCCCCCTTAAAAAATAAATATTAAAAATATATATATTTATATATATATATATATTATATATATATAATAACTATAATATAATATATACTATAGGTACTATTATATCACTATGATCATACTATTATATATATATAATATATCATTATATAATATACTATATCAGGGTTGGGCAAAACAAACCCACTTTGGTTATGGAAAAAGCCCAGTAGGGCCGGGGCTTTTTCGGGTTAAATAATAATTCATCTAAAACCGAAAAAACCGGGGGAAATTGGGTTTTTTTCATTTCTCCTTTCCTTTGCAGCAATAACTGCAAATTTCCATATATAATTTAATTTGTTTGTTTTTACAATTTTGTTAAAGTTATTATAAGTATATGAAATCTATAATCAGTAATGCAAGTAAAGACTCTTGGTCTACCAAAGCATAAACTAGGAAAAGATCAATGGACTGAGGTCTAAAGTGTCAAGCACCAGCAAAGTAAATGTAAGGATGACAGTTTAACAATAGCATTAAATGCCGAAGGTTACAAAGTGCATCCGGAAAAAATCTTTGTAAGCGGCGTTTTCCATATTCTGGCAAATCTAGTGAATCATACTGCTAATACAAACCGTTGAAAGTATGGATCATACAGATGTAGAAGAAAGGATTCATCTAATTTTCGATGGCTTCAAGACATTCAACAATGAAAACTGGGATATGTGTATCTAATACTCAAAAATCGACAAATAGAAACTTGTGACTAAATATACCATTTAAATGCATCAACTGCACAAAAAGAAGTTTCTTGACCAAAAAATTATCAGTTTTTTTTATGCTACAACGTCTCATTTTTAAGTGTTGAAATGATACAAACCTTAAGACCTGGTTACTCTCCACCATCTCGAAGAAATCTAGCAGGTCCACTTTTTGGACACCGTTTAATATTATATATTTATATCATATATACTAATAAACGCCCTATATATAAGTTAAACCTAATATAATTAACTATATAGATATATAATATAAATATTTATCAACTTCTTTTTTTTTTAATAATTTAAATTTCATAAGTGACTATATATATATAGTAGTATACATAGCTATATATATATAAATAATATATATTATATAGTACCTACTAATATGATAGTAGTAAAATAAAGCGAATAACTATATAATATATTATATATATATATACCTATATATATATATATATATATATATAATAATATATAATATATATATAATATATATAATGATATATTCTTTTCAACAAAACTGAATTAAAATTGTAGAAATAAACACACAAAGTTCACTAAGTAATAAGAGTATTATAAACTAATTCTAATATTTTTCCATTTTTGTGATTATACTATCTTTACATGCAATGTATTCTGAATAAAAACAAGTAGAAAACCCAAGTGGCGCAACAACATAGGGGTTTCTTTTCTAGTGACTTTTTTTGAGAAAAATATTTAGAAAAAATTCTCATATTAATACTACTATTTATACACTAATACACTCAGAACACTCACTACAATATCACTATACAATAAAACACTATATTATATTATAGAATAGTAATATGAGCAGTATACTATCAATAGGCTTAACAAAATATAGCCTACCTCCACCAAGCCAGCTATTATATATAAATAGATATTAGTTAAACTATATATACGTGTATATATATACTATAGTCGATTATATAATACCTAATATGCGTCATTATATATATATAACCCTAAGAGATGCAAGAATACATATAATATGTTCTTTCAACAAAGAAATACTAAAAATGGAGTATTATAAAGCATTCATACACTGCTAAGAGTATAATTTCTTAATATTTTTCAGATTTTTGAATAACAGTTTACTATTTTTTACATGCAATATCAGATTTTTTTGAAAACCCAATGGTGGGCAAATATTAGGCAGAAGTCTTTTTCAAAGATGCGGCTTTTTTTAGCAAAAACCCGGTGGTTTTTATCGGCGTCGGGTCCCCACCTCATTGCCAACCATGAGAACTATATAGTTATATAAATATTAATACCTAACGATGTATAATATATATGTATAGTAATACCCAGTAGAGCTGCAGAATTTAACTGGGGTTTTACGGAATTTATTATAAACATATATGATTACTAAAATATATATATTTAAAGAATATATATATATATATTATAATATATATATATATGTATATATATAGTAATATTATATAGATTTAAAAAATACGACGAAAAATAACATATATATAAAATATTATATAAATATATATAACATATATATTATATATATTATATAAATAATCATAAAATATATATACTAATATTTATATTATATTACCATATATATATATATATAATATATATATATATACTAGAAATTATACTATATGATAATAGAAATATATATATATATTCTAATAATATATTATATATATTAAAATCAACAATAGTCCTCTTAATAATTCTCACACGTTTTTGAAAAAAATTTTCGATCGAAAAAAATTATATATATAACAATATAATGCATATATATATAATATAAGATAAATATATAATATATAAACTTTTTTTTGTACCCTAGATATATATATATGTTTATAATAATATATGAACATAAAGTGAGTCCTAAAAGCTCACTACAAATATATACAATATATACTATATATATTATACCCAGATACTCTACCTAAAACCTACTAACATGATACTATTAATAGTATATATCATTAAACATATAGTATAGATATTATATTTACGTATATTAAGGTATAATACTACTACAATAAACTAACTATAATACAAATATTACTACAGATCCAATAAATCCATATATAAATGATCAAATAAAATTAAATATTATGAGCCTCAACTACCACTACATACGTATTAAATATATATATAATATATAGATAATACTATTATAATATATATATATATATAGATATAATATATATATATATATGTATTATATATATATTATTAATAATATATCTATATATAATATTATAAGTCATATAAATATATGTATATATTAATATATATTATAATTCTATATATAATATATACAATAAATATATATATATAAATTATATTAATATATAATAGGTAATATATATATACTAAATATAATATACTTACTGATATACATTAGGTGAAAATTGGTTTAAAGCCACAACTCACTATCTCAAAAACTACAATAACTACAGGGAAAAGGAATACAATTTTGGAATACTGGTATCAAATTTTAGGCGGGAATGAATAAATAAAAATAAATATTAGTGTATAACTGTTATTAAATATCAGTACTAATATATATTATAAATAGTATAGGTATTATACCTTATAATATATGATACATAACGTATATATATATATATTACACGCTTGAAAGGAAATTCGACGAAAAATGAGTATAATACATATATCAATATTATATTATATTAATATATAGGTCTATACTACGCAATAATAATATATATATCATATATAAAAATATATATATATATAGCCAATATACTATAATATATATAGTATATATTACCTATATTAAGTAGATTATAAATACAACATAATCATAAGTATATATATATATAATATATAAATATATATACCTATTATAAACCTATTATATAAGAATCATATTATAATAATCTGGTGAAGAAATTTCAGGAGAATTATTAGTATATTAATACTTAGTATATATATTATATATATAATAATATATACTACCATATAATCATATATTTTGTAAAGTGATTTCATAGTGATATAATATATATATATATAATATATATCATATATATACTTAAGTATATATAAGCTGTAATATATTGTGTACCTAGTTATATAATAGTTATATAGTTCTATATAATTAATAGATACATATATACTTATATGATAAATAATATATATATAAGTATATAATAAATATAACTATATAATTATATATTTATACTAGCATATTATATAAACTTTTACTAGAATAATATATATATATTTATATACATATTATATATAAACAAATATAAAATCTTCAATATAATATTATAAAATAAATATATATACATAAATATAGTATAATAAAAATATTAAAAATAAAATTATAAAATATATAAAATATATATATTTTATATATGGTATATTTAGTTTGTAGCCAAACTCAGTATCTCAAAATACAATAGCTACAGCGATAAGGAATACATTTTTGGCTAAAAATTGTAGATGGGAAATGATAAAAAGAAAAAAAAAAAATATTGATTATAATTATAAGAACCATATAAATTGATTAGAGAGCCGTATTATATAGACCTTTTTAATTGGTAATTACTCGTTAAATAAATAGCTTATATTAAAGTCTTTGCTTTTTTTATTTCTAAAGAATACCCAAGGGTATACCGCACGCATGGCAGGAGTCGCGGCGTCTCTACGGTCCAATCCTGGGAACTACGTGTGGGGTTAGAGACTAATCCCCCCTCCGCGGGAGAGTCTCCGATACCCAGCCTCGATTGGTAATGTTGTATGAAGTGTCGCGAGGGCTTCCTACACAGCCCTCCCTACGTGGATGGCAGGAAAACGTCCCCGCCTGTTTGTCCGGTCGCGCTCGAAGAACCCCATACAATTACCGTGTAATACTTTACAAACCTAATAATATAAGGTAATATATGATATATATATATATATATATATACTTATATATATATATACTATGTATAATAATATATAATAATAGTACTAATAAAATAAATATATATCTAACAGTATAGGTAATATATAGATCCACTATGTTCCCCTGCTCCTAAAAAAAAAATAGCCAATATTTATCTTCATTTTATTTTTTTTTTTACATTGTTGTAATAACTAAAATTTTCAAGGATTCCAAAAACTGTATTCTTTTTCGCCCCCCAAACTGAAGCCTATTGTAGTTTTTGAGTATATGATTTTTTTTTCTTTTTTTTTACAGTTCCGCACTTATAATTTTGCGCAAAGAGTTCCTAACAATTAAGTATTCCTGGGTTTCCCTGTAGCGATATGTACCGTTTGAGATATCGGGATCGAGATAGCTGTGGCTTTAAACCAAATTTTCACCTTATACGTATATATATATATATATATATATATTATATATATATATACTAAAATATATATACTCAAATATAAAATATAATTATCTACGCGTATACTAGCGTATATAATAAAACTATAATAGGCTATATCTATAGAATATCATTATCTATTATACTATATATATACTATATATCAAATATTATTATTTTATGAGCCAAAACGTGGTCACTGGCTTTATATATTTTTTGTTCTAGTTGGCCTCAAAAACGTTTGACTCCCACTGGACACCATCGAGCGCGCACGATCTATATTCACAGGGCACATCCTCACCTGAAGAAATAAAATTCCACTCTAACATGCTATAACCTCTTTGTGAAAAAACAAACATAAAGCGTCTTTTCACCATATGCTTATAAATATGTAAAAATGTTGTTAAAAAATCAGCTAAACTGCCTTGGTATGTTTTTATTGAAAATAATACCACCAGTATTACGGATTTTATTTCTTCCTTGTTGAATAATTAATGGCAAGCAATCTTAACATCTTAATAAATGAACCTAAGTATCAAAGTACACTAGAGAGTTGTTAATGTTGCTATTTTATTAGGATTTAGGTTTTGTTATGGTTTTAATCTTTATATTTACGCGCATGCATGTCTGTTTCCCTAAAGTAGTCACACAAATACTTTATTTTTTGGGTATTCATGAAAAAGTTCGTATGAATATCTTAGAATGGAATGCATCGTGGGTTTGATTAAAATATGCTCGATAGCAATATACTTTAATATTTCTGGAGATATTTGGCAAACTCTCAGCTATCGTTTGCTAATAAGAGAAGAAATCTTTCCCTCTGTAACTTCAGTGCAAAGAAAGATGCTCCATAAATATTAGCGTTGATTATGTTGGGTAAAAACATGTCTGTAATTCTTGTTGAAATTTTGTTCATTATATAACTGATTATCAAGTTTAGAAAGAGATTTCATGCGAAAGTTCATAAAGTTTAAATTATACTCTGCACAAACTTACCCCTATAGAAAATAAGATTTATAAAAGTTGTAAAGAAAAAAACACTGAAGGCAATGACGATTCTAAGCAATCTGCTGTGATTGAAAGGAAAGAATGTGCTGCCACTTATAGTCAAGGGAAAGGAAAGCCGTTTATTGAAACAACTTCAAATGATATAAATACACAGGCTGGGCTGGATCATCAAATAAAAAAATAAAGATTAAAGTAAAAAAATAAAACAAATTACCAAAAATTTACTTATCACAAAATCTTACCATTACGCCCAAATTGATAAAGAGCCTCGTCCACTACGCATTTTATGTCATGAAATTCTTGCCAATGATAGTATGAAGCAACGACAAGATTAGAAAAGACCCCTTGAATATTATAATATCATTCCAGAAGCCAATAGACTTAATTTCAAACTGACCATAATTAAATGTGTAATACTCAAATATGCCACAATACAAAAACTATCTATATTAGGCCTTAATGAATAAAAATTTTGCACCATTCTTGAAGTAAGTCACCTGTGGTAGGAAACGCACACACTATTGGTAGACTCTCTTCTTCTACTATGCACTGTAAAAAATGGTGAACAACTATTTATCAGTGGAATAATCGTGTCGGCAGCCGAGAAATCTGTAAAAGAAAAAACAAGTACCAATATCAGTCACTAATAGTAGGAAGATACATTGATATTCTATTACCTGTATTTAATATAAAGTAACAAGCACTGGACCAGATTTTACAGTATCTTTGAATAATTTGCTATTGCAAATAGGATGAAATCCTGATATTTTAAATATGTCCACAGCTTCTAGTTTCTCTACGTATTTCTTTTGCTGAAGAATTGCATGAAGAATTACTGTCTGCCGTCCACCTTATGGGAGAGGTGCCACTGCGAGAATGAATTTTCAAAGAAGTGAAGTAATTTTTCAATGAACAACAAACTAATCTTGAGATAAGCATTAGTATTACATACAGATGTTTGCTGCTGACAACTACTCTAGATTGTTTTGTTTCCGTTAACAGTATTAAATTGAAAGAAATTCGCAGAGTAAGGTACTAAGAATTGCACCTCATGATTAAATTCATTCGATTGTACTCTACACACAGGCAGGCAAAATGCTGCAAAAAAGTTAGAACCAGGTAGATTTTTCAGTCACTGTTTTCAGGGATATATTATTTCAATTAGTGAATTTAATTAAATCTAAACCTTACAAAGTAGATGTCTTTGGAATACTTTGTAATGAGATGGGAAGCAAACATGAAACAATAATGTAACCATACATTATGAGATATCGGATGGTTATCAAGAGGCAAAATACTTAAGAGAGTTACAGAGCTTATAGAATGAACTTAAAATTTTCTTTTAGAAAAAGAGAGGAACTTAAAGTTTAAAAACTTGCTTTGCAGTGAAAGTTGGCTGATAGTAGTATGTTATCTGGCAGATATATTTGAGAAAAAAAATTGCTTAAACTTGCCTCTTCAATCTAAAGATAATGTTTTAACAATGAGGAGGAAAATTAGGGCTTTTGAGAGAAAACTTGCTTTGTGGAAAGAAAATATCGAATAAAGTTTAGAGTTTCCAACTTTGAATGATTTCATTGTAGAAAATGAAATAAAATTGTCAGAAAAAGGACACATTATCACACACCTGACAAATTTGAGAGAAGAATTTATAAAAATTTTAATAACCTTCTAAGTGAATATTTTTAATGGGTCTTAAATCCATTCAATGAGAACAATAAACTCAGCATCTTCCCATCATTAGGAACTACACACACTGATTGGCGTAGGTAGTAAACTGCGCGACAACGCGCGCTCGGAAACGCCAGGGTGTACAGCATATGGCGTGACGGAACGCGTTGATCTCCAGTATTAACACTTGGAGTTGAAGAGGCAGCATGTCAATCTTGGATGTGTACCGGTAGTATAGGACCACGAAGACGAAGACTGGAAGGCAAAAGAGACATTACTGGGTACATCCGATTTTACATGACAGATTAACTCACGGTTATTTTGTAACTCTGTACCCAATCTACTAAGAAAACATGCAGGTCAAGTTTAAATACTTTAGCTCAGTGTCGGATATAAGCATCTCTTTTTGACGAGGTTAATGCAAATACTAAGGACTGGACCTAGCACCTAGTCAGAACTGAGGTCGTGAGGTATAGCATTTCGCCAGAGAAAAACCGTAATCACCAACACTAAGGTTAAGTTTAGTTATTACTCCCAAATTAGCATGTAGATAGGTATAAAAAATTGTACTATAAAAAATTGGATAGCGCTGGCGATATACTGGACAAACTATGAAATGTACAGTCCTCAATTCCAATAAAAGAGCCGAGGCGCCTGCTAGTGCGCCTTCACGCAGGAACCTTCTAGACGCGCGCTTGCTGCGCGCGTGAATACATGAAGACGCGCCTACAAGCTGTACGCTGTCTGTGGTCATCATATTAGGTAGTGCCGTGATTAGACGAGCGCGCGTTGGAAACCGCGCGTTGCTTAGCGCGCGTTGAAATGCCATATGTGTACGCTAGCCTTACATACTCAAAGAACAGCACTGATTGAAATTAAGCGAGGACCCTACAAATTTAAGAGAGACTTCGTCATGAAACAGATTTGTCAAATTGGTGGTATGGGTTAAAAAAATAAAAAATATTCCTTAAAATTAAAAGCACAAACATGCAACTTTAATTCCTGCTAAGCTTCCATTTGGTCAAACAAATTTATTGCGAGCAAACGTTTAGTGACAACATATAGACAGACCTTAAGACAATATACTAATACATATATATATATTATATATATAATATATATAATACTAGTATATAATATATTATATATATATATCATAATATAATATATATATACATATATATATCATATATAGATATAGATATATATTATATAATATAGGTATATATATATCAGGAAGTGGGAAAGTTCGAAAAAAAATAACATCGAATGCCTCGACTCGACTGCCCAGAGTCGATTTTTCTCAATAAAACAACCGACGTCCCAAGCTCCCGACTCCGACTCCATGACGAAAAATTATTTTATTATTATTAGTATTATTGATGGATTGATTTATTGATTATCTTTGTATTCCCATATATTGGATATTATTATTTTATTATTTATTATTATTATTATTATTTATTAGTTATTATTATTAAATACACCTCCAGCTCTACCTCGAAATAATAAATAATAATAAATAATAAATAATAATAATAATATTTAATGAAGTATAATAGATAAGTAAAATTAATAGTAATAATAATAGAATAATAATAATAATAATAATATATAATAATAATAATAATCTGATAATCCAATTCCTAACCAACTAACTGATTGAGTTAATATACCAGTAATAACTAATGAATAATAATAATAATTGGAATATTATCTTATTATTATTATGGATAATATTATTATTATTCTTATTATCCTATAATATTATTATATTAATTATTATTATTCATATAATATATTATCTATTATTTATTTATTATTATTAAATTATTAATTACATTAATTATTATTATTACTTGTTATTTATTATTATTATGATTTTGTAGTTCATTAAATAAAAAAATTCAACGATAATCTGGCAAATGATATTTTGTCGAAACACACGAATTATGGATCAGGACGTCGTCTCACGATATTTTTACTTACGCAGGTAATGTTATATATGTATATATAATATATTACTATATATATAGTGATATAAAATCTAATATATATATATAAATAATATATATATACTATATAATATTACTATGTATAAGAATAAAATACATATACAGTATAAATGATCTGGACCAGGGACTTAATAAATATAAGCTTAATATCTCTATTTGCATCATTTAAGCCGAATTTTTATTTGGGCGGTAGGGTAATGAACTACTGGTTTCTCAAGAAAAATATTAACGTATTCGGACCTCAAGTGCCGGAAATAATAACCATAGGAAGAATAGTTAAAAATATCGCCTGGAAAAAATTTCTTCTCGTGTTTAATATAAGGGAAAAATTGAAAATATTAACAACTTAAATTGGCTACAATCATAAATGCTTCAAAATAAAAAAAAAAATGTACGTCTTTTCATAATAAAAAATCCATTATTTCAAAATTTGTATTGTGAAAATTTTATACAAATATTGTTTTGCGGAGTCGAAAGGAGTACTTTTTTTAAATCCACTCCAACTCGACTCCCAACTTTTGAAATCGACTCCCTCGACTCCACACTCCGACTCCTTATCCTGAAAAACGCTCGACTCCCGACTCCCCGACTCCCGACTCCCGACTCCCGACTCGCGACTCCCGTCGCTCTGATATAATTAATTATATATATATAAATTATATAAAATATATATAGTATAATTATTATATATAACTATATTATATATTATATATAAGTATTATATAGTATATATATATATATATATATATATTATTATATATACTATATAATATATATATTTATATATATATATATATGTAATTATCATATATAATATATACCTATATATATAATATATCACTATATATATTATATATTATATATATATATATTATTAATATATATTATATATATATATATATATATTATATATATATTATATATATAATATATATAAGTATATTAGTCTATAGTTATATATATATATTATATCATATATATGATATATATTAATATGCATAATATATATATATATATTAACCAGAAAAAAATATAACATAGTAATAGATAGTAAAGTATATATATACCTATAAATATTTATCGAAAAACGATAATATGGAGATATGTACCTATAAATAATATTATATAAATATATATATATATATATATATATATATAAATATATATATATATATAGTTATCATATAGTATATCGTATACCCTGATTATCAGCCAAACTTATATCCATAATATAACTTATATAAAATATTATGTTAATTATACTTATTTATTAATTTAGTATGAGCGCTCCGTAGCTCAGCGCACTAGCAGCACTCGCTAGCAAGCGCAGGGCCGCCCACGTTTCGGAGACTGAGTCGGGCGTCAAGAATGTGAAGCTATTCTTTCTAATGTAACACTATCTTATGAAGAATTAGACAACCACTAAATGTGACAGACCCTTACCTTCCTACGTATTAAAAACTAGCTATTGATTTATATACTTCCCTATGCCCTCAAGTACTGATAAGGTCAATTTCCAGCCTCCACATTATCAAGTGTTGACTTCAAATGGACTCTCAATATGTTTCATATATCATCCTAGTGACCGAACCCCCTTATTCTATAGTTCCTAGCTCATATTCAACCATCTTACTCTACTATACTATTATATACTCGTTATGCCTCACACCCACTAAATCTCTATCACTTATATAGTACTTAGGTAGGTACCTCAGGCCATAGATCCGCATCATTGTGAGCCAAATACCTATTATATTTCCAGTTAGTTAGAATAATTTACTATATGATGTCAGCATATCTGGGTTACGTCAACGCACTAGAGCACTCGCCTAGCAACTGAGTGCGCCCGAGGTTCCGCGACACTGATGCAACGACGCGCAAATGCAATGCTGAGCTTATTCTAACATCCCACCTCTACCCTACGCTTCGGCCACTCCAGCTCCGCGTAATGAAGGTACCATTCATAGAAAGCCGGCTCGAGAGATACGCGTGCCTTACCCACTCTCCAGTATTATATAACTAATGAACTTATATTAATGGGAATTATTCCGGCATCCCGCAATAGGCCGTAATAGGATCCTTGCTTTCCCGAAGGACCTATCTCGAAGGTCCCACTGACAGACGAAAGTCCTCCTGGGGTTGTTGTTATAATAATCCCGCATCTAATGAATCTCACAGGTATAGTCATATATGTTACTATTATAACCTTATATACCCTGTGTGCTGCATATAGCTAGCTAATTTATCCTCTTCTCCCGTGAAGCAACCTGTTATCACCATAAGGTGAACTCATCTGTCTCTCATGGCTTTTATTACTAGTATAACTGTGACTCCCTTTTAACTCTCACACTATGTATGTATATATCATTAAATAATTGATTCACCTATACACCTTATATTACAAAGGATATACTGCAACCTATACTCCTCACCCTGCACTCCTATGGCTCCCGCTTAGCTTAACTTAAAATATCATGATAGGTACATTTCATATAACATATAGCATCACAGATTTCTTATATTCTTTATTATTGGAATGTGAGTCTCGGCCACTTTAGAATGGCCAATAACTCTCTAACTCACCATTAGCCTCCAAATGAATCAGATATAAAACAAGTGAGAAGAACAGCTAATATAATGTTTCTTCTTCAACACTGCCACTACCAAATAATAATTATCTCAAACCATCATTTAATATTAAAAAGATTAAACACAAATGTTTTTTAGTTTTTTTTTTTCTATTAAAGAAATTACACAATAACATTTAAAAAAATTATTAAAGATAATTATTTTCTAACTTTTGGATAATAGATTATTTTTTTGGATTTAATATTCCGGAAATTCATTAAGGAAATAGATTTTAAAACGAAGCATCGAAGCCTAAAAGCATTAAAAACATCTAAAAATACTACTACTACAACACTTACTACTACTACTATAGCTTCACTCTATCATAAAACTCCCGAACTGACCTCCACTACTTAGCCCTACCACTACACTCACCTCAGCTCTAAGAACTAATAATAATAATAATAATCAATCAATGAAAATTAATAAGAATAATAATAATGAATAATAAATAATAATAATAATAATAATAATAATAATAATAATAAATAATAATAATAAATAATAATAATAATAATAATAATAATAATTAATAATAATAATAATAATAATAATAATAATAATAATAATAATAATAATAATAATAATAATAATAATAATAATAATAATAATAATAATAATAATATTAATAATAATAATAATAATAATAATAATAATAATAATAATAATAATAATAATAATTAATCCTGCTTTGACTCGGAGGATTCTTCGGACACTGCTGAAAAGGTAGGGGCCGTAATTACCGATGGGATGAGCAGGTTCACTCCATTTTCAACTCAATCTTTTCTCTCTAAATCCATGTTTGATGCGAGCTTGTTCTCGCGCCATTCAGGAGAGGAGCATGCGTATCTGGGGCATTGGAAAGGAAACTCTTGTTACAATACCTATTACTCTTGAACCTAACTATTACATTCATCCTGCTCAGAATCGTTGCAGGGATACTATTCGACAATCTAAGCTCACTTTCACTAGAAGAAAGTGCGCCAACCTGCTTGGTTCTCCTACTGATAAAAATTTCTGGCCTTTTGCCAAAAACATCGCTAACAACTTTTGTTAATCTGCCTTTCCTCCTCTTATGGCTCTGACGGATCTGTAGCTAACTCTTCTTCTGAAAAGGCCAATCTCCTCGGCCTCCTTTATTCATCTAATTCTACAATGGACGATTCTGGCATCTCCTCCTGTTCCTTTTCCTCTCAGTTTTCCCATATCTTTACCTGTGATTACACATGATCGTGTGCATGAGATCCTAAGATCTATGAACGCTAGGAAGGCTAGTAGCTCGGATGGCATTCCTCCCCGTGTTTTGAGGGAGTGTGCTTCTGAGCTGGTGCCTGCCCTCGTTCAACTCTACCCTATATGTCTTAATACTAATATTTTTCCTCTGTGCTGATGTGTTCAATCAATCCCGAAAAAAGGTGGCCGCTCTGATCCTCAAACTATCGCGCTCTATAGCTCTCATTTGTATTCTTTCTAAAATCTTTGAAACTCTTCTTAACTCTCATTTCCTGGATCATCTGAAATCTCATTCCTTTCTTTCATATCATCAGTATGGCTTTCTACGCTTGAGGTCAACTGGCGACATATTTTCCAATCTAACTGACTTGTGGTCTTCTGCCCTTTAGGGCCATTATAGGGGAGTCTTGTGTTTAGGTGACGTTTACAATCAAAAGCTTTTGACCGGGTGTGATGCCGTACGCTATCGACTAATCTCTAAGCTCCTTTACTTTGGGTTTCCCCCCTCTCTTTGTTTACTCATGTCTAATTAATCTCAGGTCGTTGCATAACAGGCACTCGTTGATGGAGCGTCCTCTTCCCCTTTTTCTGTGAATATGTAAAGGATAGTTCCTCAGAGGTTACTGTTGTCTATCTCCAAACTATATTCCTACTTTTCATCATAATAATAATATTTCGCTTTTGCATTGTTTAAATAAAACAATCTCTTAGGTTATATAAAATGATTTGCCCAGAACTTAATTCGACTTACGTAGATTTAAAAAAAAAAAACCTCATAGCACTTGAGTTTAACTGGAGCAGATAATTACCCACATGATGCACACACAACACACACAACATACATGACCATATTTATATATATATATACTATACTATATATAATATATATATATCATATATATATATATATATATATATACTATATTATATATCATATATATATATATATATAATATATATAAATAATATATATATATATATATTATATGACATATATAATTATAGATATATCAAAAATAGGATATATAGTACTACATATATATATATATATAATATGACCATTACTCACTAACTAATACTAGAAAATAATATATTATTAATGTAATGTGCGCTGGATTACTTGTGATCATTATTACCTCGACTCACTCACAAATATTTTTCTACTGAATACGCCTGGCTTACACCGACTACAGATACACTCATTTATTAATTATACCTACTATATATATACTATATATATAATATATATATATATATATATTATATATATATATCTAATATAGTAAGATATGGGTCGTAGTATTGACCCCTTGAGGTATCTTATATCCGTATAATATTCTACGTTCACAGTGATGTTGGTGAGTTTCATATGGGTAATGACTACTCCACAGTCACACCTTTGCCAGAGACCATATACTACCTCCATCACTGCTATAATACTAATACTACCCTGTTACGATAGAGTATTATTAGAGAACTGTAGTTATACCTCAGCCTCATCTCACTATAAACGTGATATGCCGTAGATACTTATTACTACATATATCTATAGTTGGATAATATAATCACTATGGTATAGTATCGCGATCCATCAATATAAAATTACAAATCATAAACTACTAGATATACAGTAAATATATATATATATTAGAGAATTTTTAAATCTTAACACCGATAAATGTCTCAATCGCTGCTATCTCTATAAGTTTTTTATATTAGCTGGCCCGATAGTAAGTGACAGGAAAACAAAACACATCTAAAAATAAGTTTTTATTAAAAGAAATAGAAAAAAAGGAAAAGAAATATATTTGGCGAACTGGCTTGAGCTTGAGGTTATCTTTTATCTTCGAAGAGTGCGTGTGATTCTAATTCTTAATAATCATTAAAATACGGGAGGCATGAAATAATAACGCAATTGGAAATTTAAGGGAAGTGCGAAATAACTAATACAGTGAGAAAAACTAACGGAAATGGATTTAATTATATTTAAGGAGAAAGATCTGTAAACAGATCTTACGTTCACAGTAAACTATGAACAGCTAACCAGTAAACTAGTTAGATTGGACTTGCAGTAAACTACATTCGAGAAGTAAACTTTAAGAAGTCCAGATTTAAGTAAACTTAAATCTATGAAGGAGTAAACTAGTTATGTCATAATTGCAGTAAACTACATTCGAGAAGTAAACTTCAAGCAGTTCAGATCTAATTAAACTACATTCAAAAGGATAAACCTATAGGTAGTATAAATAAATACCTTGATGAGGTTAAATTGCAGTATAAGCAGTATATATCTTTGAAGGAAATTAAAGATAATAATAATTATTATTTCTATAATTTAAGGGTAGCTAAATAAAAAATGTATAAGTT
>JABUQX010024641.1:0-15000 GCA_015478945.1 Trachelipus rathkii | reverse complement strand
CAAATCTTTATCATTGCGAAGCTCAAAATGTTTTAAATGTATTCTTTCTAATATTCTAATTTGTATATACATTATTTACAACATATTCAAATAAAAAGTCACGTAATTAATTATAAATAATAAATAGAATCTTTTTATGAAAATAGTTCTTAAAGCTCGTTACACGGATAACTTAAATAATAAAACAGACGCTCAAATATTCATGTCACATAAAAATATAATATAAATAGTTATACTAACAAGTCTAAATTTAAGGTAACGTCTATAATCTGTTCTTTATATAAGCTAAGTTGGAATGAATAAAAAAACGAAAAAGTTTACATTACCCCCTCTTTAAGATTTCAACTTCTTTAATAAAAGGATAGATTATTTCAAACTTATTCTAAACTAATTCTAACATAAGCAATATATTAAGTCTACTTGAATTATTTACTATAATATTAGAACTTCGGCAATAGTTATCAAAACTTAAACCTATATTTACATATTTACAAGAATCTTTAATCAGGAACGGGATACTAAATAGAAAAAAAAGAAAAATTACGTTAAAGCAAAAAAAAAAAATTACTAAATTTATTCCGAGATCTTTCGCATTAGATCTTAACTTCCCAGCATTCCTCTCAAATTTCAACAAAATATTTCTCATTCTTTTCATTACTTAATTACTCTATTCATTTCAAAGTTCTCAAATTTAATACCATGGATTTCTTTTCATAAAAACTATTCATCATAAAACCTTTGATCAGTTTAATCATTATCAACAGCATAAAATAATTACAAAAAAAAAATCAACTTGCCCCGAAGTAGGATGCGTGAGTAGAGCTCTCCCTCCCATCCTAGTTCTTTTCAGCGGCCTTACAAATGGCGTTTCCTAGGAAATCTGACCATTCTGGACTAAACCGGTAAGGAAGTTTTGACGAGACCAATGTCAACCGCAAGGCAAAACCAAATAAGAGAAGTGGATTAGACTCTCTTCTGCCATAGCCTATAGCTATCTAAATCATCTAAAATAAGAGTAGTTGGTCAGACTCTCTTCTGCCATAGCCTTATATAGCTATATAAATATAAATAATATCCTCTGTTGCAACAGAAAACTAAACCAATTAATCATCTTTAAAACAATATCATCATTACTAAAATCATTTTTCAAAACATCAATAACTTCATCAAATCAATAATCATAAAATACTTTAATAACTTAAGAAACTCAAATCTAAAATTCCACTTTACTTCATGATCTTCAGTATCAAATAATATCTCAAAATTTGAATCAAAAAAGGATAATCAACAATTCTGCAATTAATCTTTCAATGATTTTTCTTTCTCTTCCTCATACCTTTCTTTAACCTTTCTTATGCAAACAATAAGTTAATTACTTTAATTCACAAAATCTTCAAAAATTATCATCATAAATCACTAAATAAGGGCATAATTCATAACCTTTAAACATTTAAGGACTGCTATTACAAATAATCTTCATTAATATATTAAACAACAGTTTGCATACTTCTAAAATTTCTCGGAATGTATTACCTTACAATTACTTTAATCATCTTATAAAATTACTTTACATTACAACATTAACTTCTTAAGGGAATGAACAATACTATACAAAATAAAGGGAAATATACATTAAATGTTCCTGATTAAGAATTAAAGGATATTTATAGATTAAATATTGCCGTCGTTACTAATATCATCGCTTCTTCTTTCCTCCTCATCATTATTAATATCAACGTTACTTTCCTCTTTATCATTATCGATATCAATGTTACTATTAATATTATTGTCCTTTTTACTAATATTTCATGATAAATATGAAAAAAAAGAGCATATTTACAGATATCTATATATCCTGACCACATTATTAGAAATACTGTTGTCAATATATTATTATGAGAAATATTATCGTCACATTATTATCGTTATTACTGCTAAATAACCTCAATTGTTTCATAAACCAAAGATATTAAAAAAGGAAAATATTTACTGATTTACCTTTACTGTTACAGATTTCGCTTTTATTATTAACATTAATGCTGCTATTATTACTACAATTAATACTATTATCATTATTTTTATCAATATCCTCAACGCCATCACGAATATTTGTGTTTATCTCGCAACTTTTATCATCATCTATGCCATTACCATTATGTCTATAAACGTTATGAATATTATTGTTATCACTAATGTTATTATTATAATCCTCATCATCACTATAGAAAATATAATTATCATATTTATGCCTTTTAATATTATAATCTTCTTCTGTATTGCCAATATTACCACTATCTTTTATTTTATCCATATCATTAAAATCATTATCCTTAATATTATCATTATTAGTATGACTACTATTACTATCGTTTATTTGGACAGACTTCTTTTTCTTTCTTTTTCTTTTCTTTCCTTGAAAAGGCTCAGTCTCATTTAGAAAAACTATTATCATATTTCTTTTTCGAGCATGAACAATTCTTAATTTCCTCAAATATTTATGAACTAGTGCTTTAAAAAGGATATCATTTTCATTAAGATTATTAACAAGATCATTATCATTATTTGATTGGATTGTTGTTATTATTTTAAATACTATCATTAGCAGTAATTTCCTTTGAAATTTCTTCAATAGTCTTTGATTTATTGACATTTTTATTTATCTTTAATACAAGTTTACTATTGAATTTATTATTAACGTTACTTTTACTATTGGAAAGTTATTTTTACTGTTGAAATTTATTATTAACGTCAATTTTTAAAAAAGAAATTTTACTATTGAATTTTATTATTAACATTAATTTTTACTAATAAAATTTATTAACAACGTTACTTCTATTATTTAAAAAGTTATTTTTACTATCGATTTTATACTAACGTAAGTTTTTTTACTTATTAAAAGATATTTTACTCTATGATTTATATTAATTTTAAAATAATAACGATTTCCTGTTCATCTTGAGTTATAGACTAAAGCTAATACTGAGTAAATTTAGTCTATCCGATGCGATTGTATCCCAACAGTAAGACTTATCTAATCACCGAGATTGTATAAGTTTAATATAAAATATTAAGACTAATTAACCAAATTTCAAGGTTTGACTAGTATATGAGCTCTAATATATAACTACTATTATAACAGTGATTATATGAATAACATCAATACTTCTGAATTCAACTATTACAGAGAAAATAATAAAGCATAAATCACTGGTATTTAAGCGTTATAGTTACTTCAAGGTGAGTTAAAGATTATTTAAGCACAAATATTGATAACAGCTAGTGCCTCGATAGAGCAGGCAAAAGATGTGATAATAACTCTAGGATATTGATATAAGTTTAGAGCATACTATAATCTTCCTCCTTTCCCTTATAAACAAGTTTCGTACGACACGAGGTGAGTATGTAACTCTATACAATAACATCGTGTATGAAGGCCAAAATCTAGGAAGTCATAAGATAAGTAAGGCAGATAAACAATGTATCACATAAAATAGCAAAATCGGTACCACAGCATCTATTATCCACACAGTCGATTAAATTACTCACCGTGACAAGACACACACACCACTATAAGAGAATGCCATCATTCCGAGGGCCTCACTTAGACGACAACCACGATAGCACCTCGAGCGAAACCAGAAAGTCGTCCATGAGTTCGTGAGTCATCAGTCGAAATAGTCAGATAGCTCGCCACAGCGTGATCTAAAATTATGACCGCTATGCACAGAATCCATCTCTCAGTAGACATTTAACGTGAGCTATACATCCGCTTTGAACTTCCAAGACACACTGGCAGCCTGAAATCATTCGTCATAATAGTAGTTCGGAACCACACTTCTTCAACAGCGACTCAAACAGAGGCCATTCAAGGATGGAGCGCAGTAGAGCTCATTCTTAGCCTACCAGCCTATCTATCTACACTATTGTACGCATCACTACTCCCACCTAGAATCCAACTGACGCCTCGATAGGAATTGGCCATCATAAACTATCCAACTATCCACTGTGAACTCACTAGTGGATACCACAGTATAATGAGTTATATGAGTAGGAAACCACATAATTCTCATCTGCGAGTCTCACGAGGTTCGAGCTGATACCAAATGAACAAACAGATAAGACCTTAAGACCATACCATTCATTAGTCCTATAATCACAACATAGCGTCCATCTCGAAAACGTGAGTAAAGTGCGCCTTCACTATGACACCTCCAAGAAATTTATATCACCCACCAGCTATAATCACACCTAGGAACAGTGTACCGACACAACTTCTGAAGAGACACTTTACAAATGTTCTGCTATCGCTATCCACGCTTTCAGTTAGTCCCACTTCATGCATCATATCTACTGGACCAATGAGATTATGAAGTCTTTAACTCTGAAATACCTAAAAATCTCGTGCTCTCTAAGTTGCGTATATTCCGTCCACTATAAAAAGTGTACTCACAACCCACGGCAATACTCACATACACCCACAGATGAACCAGACACTCTACTTCTTTAATCAATTAGGTATTTGTCTAACTTATATCTAAACACCACTCTAATTTAATATCTACTAATATGAACACATGTCACAATAAATTCCTTTCATCATCTACTCTGATAACATTACAGCAAAGTCAGCGCATACACAAAAATTAACTATTTACATACATAGTATAACGAATAAAAATTCATAGAATTTAAGCAAACCTCTCATCTAACTAAGTCCAACTCATCATCATCTACACCTATTAAAACGATATATACCTAATATATTATTCAATATCAATTTAAATATACCATTTCTAATGACAAATCTAGAATAAAATAGACTAATTAATTAACTATATTATTATATTATATATATATGATTAAAAAAAAATTATAAATATATAAAGTGATACCTCACACAGAAATACTTTAAAGTATAGTCAATATATGGAGGATAAATACAAATATATAACATCACTTGATCATCGTGCACCCTAATCATATGACTATATATCGTTATTTAGAATTCGATCTAACAATCCTTATAAATCTATATCTAGAAACAGCAAACAGCTTTTTTAAACTAATTTTAAGGCTATTAATTATATATTTATAAAATAAAAACACTTAAACATATTAAACTTTATAAATATAATAAAATATTATTATACTATAAGTATAATATATATATAACATTATTTATTACTCAAATAATATCTTTTTATTGTCTAATTTCTTAATTAAGTAAAATAGAATATTTGGATACGTGCATTCTGAGAAGGCAAATCATTGATTCAAATACGCAACATTTTAAGAAGGCAAATCGTCTTTCAAATCTCTATTCTATACGAAAGCTCAAAATGTTATTATAATAGTTATTCTTTCTAATATTCTAAATTGTATATACATTATTTACAATATATTAAAAATCAATATATTTCAAATAATAATCACTAGTTAAAATTTATATTATAATATAATAAATATTGAAAATACTTTATGGAAATTAATCCTTATAAGCTTGTTTACCACCATGTTACATAAATAATAAAACAGACAGTCTAAATATTGTAAACAATCAAGTTTGATAGGATAAAAATACTTATATCTAATAAGTCTAAAATTAAGATATAGATAAGTACATCTAATAATCTTTTATCTTTGATAAGTAAAGTATATGTAATATAAGAAAAGAGATGTTATAATCAAATACTCTATTATTCTAATCCATCTACGAATTATATAAAACACCACATCAACACATATAACATAAAAAATCACAGAGAAAGGAGCAAAGTTGCTATCCCCTAAACACTCATACAACTATATAACATAGTTTCAGTTATGACCAACAATTATTCATAACAAATGTAACTCACACCGCCACTGAGTTTATAACCGTTTTAAATCACGAGAGTTTAATAACCGATAATATGACTGAAATGGAACATAATTTATATGCAATATATGTTTACTCTACAATTGCTATAATCTATTTCAGTGAGTTATCCATCACATTCTATTTGACTACAAATAATATTTACTTATCTCAACAGTTGGAAAAAGAATGATATTAATAGACTAAATTCATAAAATATTGTATAATTCATGAGTATATTTTAATATGTAAAAGATATAAAAAACCATTATTCTATATTATATGTACCAGTCATATGTAATGATATATGAACTCACAATCATACGTATATATACTATAGTAAATATATCACACTAAATTAAATAATCTAGTATAAAAAAATTATTGAGAAAAAGAAAATTATCAATTTAAATTTCATTATTTAAAAAATATATGATGAAATAAATATAATATAATTTATCTAACACTAAAAAATTACTAGTAGAGAAAAAAAAATATTTATTAATACTACCAAATATTTAATAATTAGGAGAGGTAAAACGTTATATTTTGTTAAAAATAAAAGAGATCTCTATCTGGGAAAATTACATAAGAAGTTTAGTATAAAACCAACTTAAATAGTGTCTTCACCGTTGATTAATAATTTAAAATTATATATAAATAATTCCTTATTTATATTATATAAAGTTCAATCTATGAATAATAAAACCTACCAAGTTTAATGTTATACACGAAAACTTGTGTAAGTTATATTAAATCTTTAGTATATACTGAGTTCTATAATATTCTAAAGTCTAATGTAATATTAGGTTATTTTACATAGATTTACATATTTAATGTTTTAATACATGGAAGTTGTAGATGTATATAAAATATAGTATAATATAATGATACTGCTTATTAAATTAATATATATTGGTGACAATATTTAACCAATATATTATGTAAATATCTATCTCATATCTCTCTACTCTCTCTCTCTCTCTCTACTATCATCTATCTCTCTTACATTACATCATAATACCTATTACTTATCTCTCTCCTCTGACATCTATTCTGATCTTTCATGATAACATGACTGTCTGTCTGTCGGTCTATCTTTAGTACACTGATCATGTCACTTTAACACTCTTACCCCTTATACCCTCCCTCCCTTACTCTCTCCTCTCTCTCTCTACATACTATCACTCTACTATCTACTACTTCTCACTACTATATCTCGACACATCTATCTGATATATAGAATATATAATATAAATTATTCTTGGACATAATATATATATATATAATAATATATATATAATTATATATAATAAATTATAATATAAATAATATATATTATATATATATTAAATATATTAAAAATATATATTAAATATAATATATAAAAATAAGTAAATATATATATAATATCTAAAAAATAGAATCTTCATTATAATATACAAAAGATTACTTTCCAACTGATATATATATATAATATATATTATATAAATAATATATATAATATATATATATATTAAATATAAATATAATTATTAATATATAGTATTTATATATATATATAATAATATATATATATATATAAATATATATATAATATATAATATATATATATATATATATATATATATTATAAATAACATTAAATAATATAATACATATATATATATAATATAATATAATATAAAAAAAAGTGATATGATATGATATATACTATAAAAGAGCAGGCATAAAACAATCACTGTAATAACATGATAAATATCACATCCTACTAAGCTAATAGGTATAATCATCAGACTCAAATTTACTATTCGTTAAAAATAATCGACTCATATAAATTATAATATACGTAAAGGAAAGTAATTAAAAATTTGAATTAACTACTACTTACTACTACTACTACACTTAACTCTACTTTACTACCTACTACTAACTATATAACAACTTTAAAAATAATAATAATAATTAAATAAAAAAATAATAATAATTATAATAATTATATATATTAATATAATATATATAATAAATTATAAGATAATAATATATAATATAAATAATTAAATAATTAATAATAATATATAAACACTACCAAAGAAATATGAGAGTTGTAATAAGATTACTATAAAGATGTAATTAATTAATTAATAAAATACATAATAAATATAATATATAAATAATTACTATAATAATAATAATAATAAATAGATAAACTTAAATATGAATTTATAATGAGATATAAAAAATACAAAAACATTTTAAATATAATTTCTAGTAAATATAAATAATAGGAAAAATTAATTTTCAGTATAATTCTAGAGAATAAGTAAATAATTTAATACGCCTACATAATAGACTATATTATTGTAAATAATAATAATAATATAATAATAGTATAATAAAATTAAATGTATCTAAAAAATAATATAAAACGATAATAATAATCAATAATATATAAATAATAATAATTTAATAAAAATAAATAAATTAATATAATATAATAATAATAACGAAAATATATGAATTTAAACAATTATACTCTCATTATACTGACGATAAATTGATTACTTATATAATCATTGTAATCTACATAAGTCCTTTAGTATATAATAAAGTATATATCAAATATATAATAATAATTATAAAACACAGATATTTAACACAAATGGTAATATATTTAAAATTATATAATATATATAATATAAAATAAAGTGAATTACATAATCAGCGTTATAATATATAAAAAGTTAATATATGAATGTACGCATTAAAAAAAAGTATAGATAACTCTGAGATTAATAGATAATTTACTTACAAAACCATTGAAAACTAGATGATGTCACGAATACTAAAAAACATGAGTTATATATATTTATTATTTATTTATTTATAATAGTATTAATAATTTAGCTAAAATATATATGCTACATATTAGTATTTTATCGTGAGCACAGTAACACTATATATTGAAAACATTTAATGTATTTAATTTATTTAATATGAGTTATATAGAAAGTATATAAGGGGTATAAGTAAAGAAATAGGATGATTTTGTAGACTATATCTACGTAAATCATTTTCACAAAACTTTAATTAACATGTCTATATATCATAAGTTAATTAAATACTGTCAGAGAAACTAGTTTATCCAAAATGATTTTCGCAACGTCAGTATTTCAACTTATGTGAACTTATTGCTTATGTAGACTTTATTCTATAATTCCATGTAAGTAGAATTGTATCACTGGGTATTTATAATGTTGAATTAGTTACAGATTAGAGCTGTGAGAAAATCAGAGGGAATGATCATTTGGCTATACATTATTGCCAAGTGCATCAATAAGGTCTAAAATAAAATATTATTTTAAGTAGTGATATGAGAATACAATAAGTTATCATAGGTAATAGTATTTATAAGTCCCAACAATGGGTTACCATGGTACTATCCAATCTATATTATTATACAACAGACTATTTAGATGAGCTAAAGTATATGGAGATAAGAAGCTTAATGGTTATATTTATACTCCAGTTAATGATTCCTCTATAAAGTTTATACATACTGACTTAATAAGAAGTAGGAATCAATAGTTAATATATTAATGAAGAGCACAAATATCTACATCGATCACATATAATACTCATAAGTGTATAATTATATATTATTATTTAATAGCATATATATATTATATCCACCCATATCTAAATATTATATCTACAGCTATTATTTTTATTAACACTCTAAATAAATAGATATGCATAATAATAATTGCTACTACAAAATACTTATTACTCATATGCTGCTAAGAACAAACATATTAATTTACACATTTTATAAATATCTATTAAATCAAAACTAATAATACGAATCTATATCAAACTCATAATATAACTATTTAACAACATTGTGATTATATGCCTAATTTCTATAATATTAAACCCAAATATCTATACTACAAAGTGAAGTCAAAAATTTCCAACGTGAACAAACTCAAAATTATATAATGATTAATCATTCAAACGCACAAAAAACTCAGTCTCTCTCGTATATTTATCCATCCCAACTACAGGCTAATTTCTATATGCGTGATTGTTTATTTATTTTATTATAATAGCCTCTGGTGAATTATTATAGTATAATATGTATAAATTAATAATCTACTTCAGCAATATGAAGTATTAAAAATTAATTTATTAGTTAAATTAATTTAGTTATTAATTAATTATTATATTAATAAAATTCAAACATATAATTAATTAAATTATTATTAATTATTTATAATTATTAATTATTATTATTATTATTATTTAATATTTTATTACCTCACAGTCACCTACATATCAAATTTATTGAATATAGTGAATAACCTGCAGTACATAACCTACAATGACCAGAAAGTATACGACATTAACAACTATCCGATTCTACTATGATCTACAGTAAATACATTAACCTGCAATACAACAATGGCCTGCAATCAATATCAACTCTATCACATTATTTTATTTTTGAAGTCTATCTTATATTAACAATTTCAACCATATTATATATAATAATATATATAATATATAATATTAATATAATTATTAATATATATATATATATATAATATATATAATATAATAATAATATATATATATATATATTAATATATATATATTATATATAATATATATATAATATAATTATATATATAATATATATATATATAGATATATAATATAATTATATACCGCTATTTTATATAATTATATATATATATCACAACTACTTTGCAATTATATAGTATAAAAATATATTATACATTATTTATAATGTTCTTTATTATAAATGCTGTTAATTTATTCATACAACTAACTAATATAAGAGAAAGAATAAATTAAATTAGTAACTTAAATTTTACTATCACTGCTTCATTTATATATTTTTATTTTATTTATATATTATATTTAATTTATTTATTATTTATTAATATAATTTTTTTTGCTCCTTTTCTTATATCCATTACATGCTTTATCAACTTTACTAGAAAACCTTCTGATCATATTGAATTATCTTGCCATATTAACATACCTCTTGTAATATAAATAATTAAAAGAAGCTACACCTAAGCTTATATATCTATATATATATATAAAATATAAATAATATTAATATAAATATATTAATATAAATATATAAAATATATTAATATATATATAATATTAATACTTATAATAAAATATATATATATATATAATATTAATAATATATATATACACTATATATAATATATATATTATAATTAAAAATTAATATATATACATCATTATAGCAGTTCATTACGTATATACTATAACTTACGTACTCCATTACTAGAAAATAGCCTAATATGTATACCTGTCACGATAAGCCAGCATCGATTTACCTAATAGAACATTCTCTTCACCAGCTGACGCATTACACGTATGCCACATCCATCTCTTCATCTAAAAAAATCTCTCTAATCTAACAATCCCCATCTCTAATATAACAGATACTATCCTATCCAACTAGTATCCACGTCTCACACTACTACCACACTGCTCACACGCTCCACGCTCACACCCCCTACCCACTCGCCACAGTCGTCCCGTACATACTTTATACTTATTATGCCACCAACATCTCAGGTAACTCTAATTCACTTATCCCAACACAAGGGACTCACCACACCAACTACTCCCCTATAAACCTCAACTCGTTATTCATACTCTATCATCTCCTATTCTCCCACCAATCGATCCTCAACACCTTCATAATTTTCTCGAATGACTTACGTTCTTTTTTCTTTATATATGTTAATTTGACTCCATTATCTATATCCATATCAATTGGTAATTAGTTCAGTATATATATACTACAATATATATATACGTTTTACTTTATATTATCCATAACCTGATCCTTAAAATGGAATACAACGCTCTCATTTTCTTCCATATTCCATTCTTATCGCCAATACCTATACTAAACATCATCCATCCCTATTATCGTAACCACTCCACCCAAATGCACAACACTGTCACATCACTTCCAGTCTTACATATTTACACAATAATATATCATCACTTCCTTCATCTCCTCTCCACCCACTACTCTTATCACCTCTATCAGGTATTCTATCTCATAATACTATACAAACCATATCTTACAAAGTTTACATCACAATAACACTACCATATAGTCGCTCTCAAACAAGATCCATACCCTCCACAACTTCCTAAACACGCTAAAATCTCTGCTTACACCATAATACCCATCACATATACGGATAATAAAAATACCTTATATTCATTTGTTTGATACACTACATACCAAGAATAGCTTAATAAACAGTATTGGAACAGACACTTCACCTTTCTCACTCCTTACTAACTCACACTCATAAACAATAATTTTTCATTTTATTATCACCTCACAGTATTCCATCTTTTATGCTAATTCTATAAATCGCTGTACACATTATGACTATTTCTCTCCATCAATACTTCCTCCACACCTATATATATACTCAAATTACTCACATAGTCACATTTCCAAAGTGAGCCTATGCACTCCTGTATAATATATATATATATATATATATAATATATAAGTACTGAGTCAAATGCTTATTCCTATGTACCCTATATAAGAATTTTAATCATATGTTGTATTTATTAAATTACACAAATCTTCTCTAATACACTATTTACTTTAAAAGCATAATAAAAGCTAGCTATTCAGTGATTACTACACTGCTTTCTTACTCACATATTTTCCCGTCCCTCATTAATTAGTGTTCTATTCACTTACTCTCACGCTTAAGCATTATTCAATAATCCTCGCAAACTTTGCTATATCCGTATCCAACAATTTACCTACTCACCTGTATTTATTATCACACCACTCATCCAGTCATTCTCCACACCCTTATAAATGCAAAATCGACATTCTCACCCATCTCCCGGTACCCCACCACCTCTCCAACATTTAATATTAAAGTATCACTATTTCTCACCTCAATCTTTTTCTTCATATTTATCCGACTATATTACTATATCCCTGACGCCACTATGAGCACTCAAACGATTTTATTTTGACAATGCTTTCTCATATTCTCCCATCGTTATCGGATTCACCCCATCCATTACTTCACTAATCCAACTAAGATCACCTCATTCCTCATTATATATATATATCTCCTCTTAATATACTATTAACAATGAGGATATATATATATATATATAAACTATATATATATAATAGAGTTTATCTCCAAAATATTCAATCCATCTCTCCATTGCCTTATTCATTTCATAATACAAGTTTAAGTATAACTACATTCTCTCCATAAATTTATATGCTATAATAATATCTTATCTATATGATTTTTAAAGTGTACTTTATTGTTAGGTCTGTAAAATACTTATCATGATCCTCACGCTCTACATTCATTACTCACAATCTCACAATCTTTGACCATATTCATATACACACCTACACTAGTACTAATTAACACACTCCCTCTTTCACACTATCGTACTAATTAACACTTAATTCTGACTCACATATCACTCTTATTTTACTATTACTATACACCACACTATCACATCATCACTTATAACATCTAATTCACTAATATAGTACTTTATACAATACACTAACAACTACACCTATTCAACTTACCTCATCTCCACCACATATGTTTCTCCTATCATCCAACTATCCACACTATCAATACACACATATACGTACCTTCCTTGCTGATCCACTAATATTGACCTGCAAATTATCATTGATCATTTACTTCCTAACACTACTTCTACCGTACTTATTCTCATTTACAATCGTCTTAACATTAATTTTACCCTCACTATCCATACCATCTTCTAGTCTTATGAGCATAACATATAGTCATACTATTTCATAACAATTGCTTGCCACTGAGATAATATTGAGCAAAATAAATAGAAAAAATTCAACACTATGCTTCACCTAGAGATTATAGACCATGCGATTAAATAAGCACGCACTAGTATAACAATTACGCAGATTATCAGCAATTAGTTATACCCAATTACATGTAGTACGTATGGGAGTGTAAAATAGAAGTTTTTAAATATAAAATACGTTATTATTACTCAGCTTTAAATTAAACTTTATTGTTTCTATTTATCAACTTTTTTAAATATTTCTTAATTATTATACGTTAAGGATAAAAAATCTTTATCATATTGTTTTGTAAAATAAAATATAAATTATAAAATATAATTTTCCTACATTATAAAATAAAAATAATAATACTCATTAGAAATACAATCATTTCAAATATAAAGGAAACAAATATAAAATCGATATTCTACTAAATATACTATTTATATTAATAATTATATATATATATATATTATATATATATATATATTATATTAACTATATATATAATATAATATATAATATATATATATATTATTATTATATATATATATTATATAATTTATATAATAAATACTATATATATATATAATATATATTATAACTATTATATATATATATATATATAATAATATATATATATATATAAATAATATAATAAGATAACTTATATTAAATATACGATATAAAATATAATAATTTACTAATAGTCATATGAAATATAAGAATAAGATAATAATAATAATAGTATCGGATGAGTATAAAAAATATATATATATATATATAAGATATCATATATAATATATATTAATTAATAAATAATATTAATATATATATTATATATATATATATAGATATATATATATATTATATATAATTAATAATATATTTATATAATATATATAATTATAATAAATATATATATACATTATACTGATATATAATATTATATTAATTATAATATATTATATAATAATTTATACCACAATATATATAACACTAACTGAATACTCTTATATCATTAATACATTATTATATATACTATATATATATATATATATATACTATACATTATAATAATAATAAATAAATTATATATATATATATTAAATTAATATATAATATATGAATAATATATATATATATATAATATATTAATTAATATATATATATATATAATACTAATATAATATATAATTAATATATAATA